>JAODPA010106260.1:0-49581 GCA_025585075.1 Nepenthes mirabilis
CATAATTTTTTTTTTTGGTATGTATAATATTAGTCATAATTACACGAGTAGAATTGTAAATATTAATGGGTATTCAATATAACGGGATTTTTTGAAGTTAAAACCCCAACCCCTATACCCTCCTAAATATATATATGTGCTGACTGTATTTCGCATTTACATTAAAATGAAGAATAGTAAGGAGATAAAATCATTTAAAATTAAGCAAAGTAAAATTAAATTAAACTATTTATTTAATTGAACATAAACTAAAGATTTCGCGATCTCCTGGCTCCTTTTGTTGTCTGTCATTCACTTGCTTCACTCTTTCCGCTCTCGTATGGCGACCTCGCTTGCTGCCGTTCCCATCTCAGGTAATTCCTCTCTTTCTACCTACTCTCGTGCTGCGTCTCTGTGAGATTTTGATTTCCCTGCATTTTTCACTTTGTTTGCTGCGGAAATGAATTCAATTGCAAATAAAAAAAGATAACATCCAAGCTTGTTATCCTAGACATTGTGAAACTGGGTCGGACGAAGCGAAAGACGATAGAGGAGCTGTGAGGGACACGATGTTTGGAGTCGAATTAACCGATTTTAGACGCAACGAATTGAGTGCTTTGAGAAGACATCTGCGTAATTGAGACAGTTCTTCGTTTTTCCCGCTCGGTGGGGTTTATTCGATGTCTTATTCGTAATCGGCATCTATATAATGTTGTTTTTCTGGTATCATGTTGACACGGCAGATCATGGTATCTTGCCTTTGTTGGGAGGGAACTAATGTGTTTGATGAAACTAATCACCACTGTTAATGTCGAAGTGGATGCGATTGTTGATTTGCCTCAACGGGGATACTTCAACGTGTTTCATAAGAAAGACCAACGTGCAAGTTTTCGAATTACTAGGGAAAAAAGGTGGAAAAAAGTTACAATAACCTGCGGATTGACAAAACAACCTGCACGTCATTTATATTAATTGGATCCACGTGAAACAAACTTTACAACGAGCAACATATTACAGAGAACTCAACAACATATTTAGACATTAATACATAGCCATGAAATATAACCACCGAGTACCTACCAACTTCCTCAGACACAAAGACTTGCTGAAGATGTCCTTCCTGCAGCCACCATTCAATTTCTAGCGGAATCACCTGAAGCTCACTAACTACACTAGCATGTCTAAAAAACATTCAAAAGAATGAGCTGCCAAAACTCAAATGAATGTCTCCACATTATAAGATTGAACAATAACAAACACCTTCCATGCGCATCAAATTTGTAATTATAGCCGCTGATAAAATAATCCATTTATAAAGTATAACAAGGAAGCATTTATCAGATATTGTTTGATGATCAAATCTGAAAGTGGCAGTGGAACAATTCAACACGGATATACAACCATCACAACAAATCAAACCACACTCCACCACCCCTAGTAGAGTTATTATTATTTTATTGCCAAGGATGAAGGCCTAGAACTTGGATTTGTAGTGGGTATTGGCCACAGGCACACTGTCAGCCAGAGGCAGTGGTCGACTCCCTTTTTGCAGGAAATTTCTAGAGGCCCGGCTGTAGCCACTCCTGATCTCCTATTGTTAGATTGAATGGGTAGATTGTGAATTGTTAGTACTGTATCCTTCTTGGAGTTGGGAGATATTCCAGTTTATCTTTCTGATCATGTTTTCATTTTTCTTCATAGCTGGTTGTGAGATAATTGACTAACAGTTTATGGTAACTTTATATTGTGACATTCTAAGATTGTGCAGGAGTGTTTTGCAAGTTGTTTCTGATTTAGCTGGAGAAGCTAACTAGAACTTAAACAAACTGATAAACCTATTGTGCATTTTGTTTTTGATTTTGTTTCTTTTTATGGTCTGGAGGGTTACAATGGCAGCGCGGGATATCAGGGCAATGGAAACTCAACTACAAGACATGTCAAAAGTACTAAAGTCCCCTTGGGACTGATTCAGGGAGCAACCTCATCATGTAGAGGCCCCCTTACCCTAAGTATTGACCTTGAAGAGGAGGACAAAGAATAAGAAATCCGCCTCCAAAAAAATGTAGACTCGGCCTAAATCACCGATTGTCAACAAGGTGCATCACCACCCTATCTCCTCTTGCCTAGAAGATTGCTTAAACTTTGGAGACATGGAAAAAACACCCGAAAGATGAATTTTCCAATGCGCAGGGAATTCCGAGCAACGTTCTCACCAAGAGGAAGGATCCTGTAGCAACATCCCTCTTGCGCCCCCAATTAGACAGATACTAGGTGTATCAACCAGTCACACAGAGCTGAGGGTTTTTCTTACTGTAAAGAGAATAGCTTCCACCGTTGAAGTGGAGGAAAGAATAAAGAGAATAGAAAGGTAGGTATTTCAGGAGGACCCTACTATTAATATGGCATTATTGGGCCATAAACCTTTTACCCTAGAAGTATGAAAGCATCCGCTTCCTCCGAAATTCAAAATGTCCACTGTAGAGCCTTATGATGAGAAAACTAATCCAATGGATTACCTCGATCATTTTCACACCCGTCTAGGCTTTCAAAATTTGGGAAATGACCTCCTTGGCAAACTAAGGAATTTATTGTTATGAAGTAATACTCTTCAATTTGAAAAATGTTGGCGCAACTTATTAGAGACTCACAAACAAAATATGTGAACAACAAATAGGGAGAAACATGAAAGTCTATTCGGATGATTAGTGAGTCAAAAGTGTAATGACTAGTAACCATATTAAAGATCTAGCTGAAGCATTTGATATGCTTAGAACCTACTGGATGAACTTAAACTCGACTAAGAGTGCCTTTAGGGTTATTTTAGGTAAGTTTTTGGAATTTATTGTTTTACAATGTGGTATTGAAGCTAACCCGGAGAAAATCAAAGCCCTCTTGGATGTGGAATCACCTAAGACTGTCAAAGATATTTAAAGGCTTACGGTAAGGTTGGCGGCATTGTCGTGATTCATGTCCAAACAAGCCAAAAAATGTTTACCTTTCTTTAAAGCCTTAAAAGGGGGAAAACGAATGGGTTCTGATGACTAGATGAGTGCCAACAGGCATTCCGAAAATTAAAGGAATATCTGGCACATCCACCGCTTCTGACTTGCCCTAAAGAAGGTGAGGATCTGGACCTATATATGGCCATTTTTGACATTGCTTTAAGTGTCATTCCGGTTAGAGAGGAATTGGGGATTCAAAAGCCGATATGTTACGTCGGCAAAATGCTGGTCAACTCAGAAACCTAATGCACTCATACAGAGAAGACTACTTTAGCCTTCGTATTTGTAGCTTGAAACCTTCGGCCTTATTTCCAAGTTCACAAAGTAGTAGAGTTCATTGATCAACCCCTCAAGAGGATTCTTCAGAAGCTGAAAATATCTGGACATCTAATCAAATGAACCACTAAATTAGATGAATTGGACATAAAATTTAGTGCATGACCCTCGATGAAGGGTCAATCCTTGGTATACTTCATTGTTTAAACAATGGCCTAAAACCAAGGAGAACAAATTCTAGAATCCTCAGGGGATTAACATGAAACAACATTGCCACATTGGACTCTCCATGTTTATGGCGCATCTAATCCGGCCGGTAGCGAAGCAGGAATAGTGCTAACTTCTTTTGAAGGTGCAGAAGTAAAGTATTTGATCATGTTTGCCTTCTAAACAACTAACAATTTGGTTGAATATGAAGTCCTGCTAATCAAATTGAAATTAGCTAAAGAATGCTCCATTAGAAACTTTGCCATATATGGCAATTCAATGCTTAAGGTAAATCAAGTTTTGGCTAATTTTGATGCCAACAAACTTGACTTAGCCAAATATATTGCCAAGGCTCAGGCTTTTCTGTCAAACCTCGAAAAATATGGGATCATCCATATTCTGAGGGTGGAAAACTGGAAGGCCGGAAGCCTCTCTAAGATGTTGACATCAAGATTTCTGAAACAATATAATATGCCCGAGATATGAGAGAGACTACAAAGACCATGCATAGAAGAACCAGTTGAAACCATCCAGGTATTGGATGAAAAGACCTGGATGAGTTCATAAATCAAATATATCAGAGATTGTACTCTACTGAGTGATCAAGCGGAAACTAAACGTACAACAAAGACAGCATGTTAGTATACTATTATTGAAGGATCTCTATATTGAAGAGGTTACTCTATAACATGCATGTGGTGTCTAACTCCAGCAGAGACTAATTATATCCTTTAAGAAGAACACCTTGAAATTTGTAGGGCACACGTGGAAGGAACGAATCTTGCCTACAAAATTGTGAGACAAGGTTATTATTGGCCTACTATGTGAAAAGATGTGATGAAGTTTGTTGAAAGGTGCTATAGTTGCCAAATCCACAAAAGCATCCAAAGACGGCCACCCACAAAATTAACTATGATCCATGCCCCTTTGCACAATGGAGACCGGATATAGTAAGACCCTTTCCTTTGGCAACCGTATAAAGAAAGTTTATCATCGTTGGAGTTGATTACTTCACAAAATGGTGAAAGCCTCTTTGCTAGCAAAAATTGCTAAGCATAATGCAACCAAATTCTTGTGACAAAGCATAGTTTGCAGATTTGATATATCCAAGGTAATTGATATTAACAATGGCATCCAATTGTTAGATAAGATATTCTCAAGATATTGTTGGGGTTTTGGAATCTACATAATATATACATTGGTGTCATACTTTCAAGCAAATGGACTAGTTCAAGTAACCAACTGAACAATTATTAATGGACTAAAAATGAAGCTAGGTGAAGCCCAAGGGGCTTGGATCAAAGAATTGCCCTCGGTACTCTAGGCTTATAGGAAGACACTCAGAGAAGTGACAAGAGAAACTCCATGCAATTTATGTTTTGGAATGGAAGCCATCATCCCTATAGGGATTGGACTTCCGAGTTACTGAATTTCAAATTTTAGTCCCAGCAAGAACTCCCAGCTTTTGTGTCAAAATCTCAATCTTCTAAAGGATGTACAAAATACTCTGAGCCGCAACATATAAGCAGAGAGTGGCAAGGTATTTTAATCGAAGGGTAAAAGGATGAGAATTTGAAGTTGGTGACCTAGTGTTAGGAAATATTGAGGCAACTAGAAAAATTGCACACGGGAATAAATTATCCCCAACTTGAGAGGAGCCTTTCCTTGTGTCAGCGATTCTCTAGAACGGAATGTATAAATTACAAATTCAAGAGGGAATGCCTTTTCCCTTAATGTGGAATTCCCTTCACTTAAAAATGTATTCTTAGCAACGAGTCAAGCTTAGAAATAGGAAGGTTGCCTTTCCTTTTGTCTTGCTTGTGCTATGTACTAATTTCTTTATCAATTAATTATATGTTTTATTAAGTTTTAATTTTATTTGTTTATTTGTTTGTGTAAATCATTTGAATGTACATATTAACTAAGTTTAACCTTGAGTTAGATGAACAGTTCTGATGCCCCATTTGACATGAGTATTGACCCAAAGAGGCAGCCACCGAAGGTGTATGTCTAGGAAAACGACCGGATGACCATTGAGACGGTTGCTCACACCACGTAAATTACGATATGAGAGTTAAAGGCTAATAAGTCGAACACCACTCCAAGGGAGACCAAAGTACTAGTAGGTATAAGTCCAACTAGACTCATCTAAACAAGATGATTGCTCTAAAATATTAAGTCTTAGGGATGCTTGCAAACATAGTTGGAGAGAACTCCCTTTGATTAAATGGGCTTTCTATCTTTAAACTACACGGTCTAAGATCAATCCATAAAAAATGATCAGAAGGTTTGAATGTAAACATATTTGGCAATCATATGATATATGAATCTAAAGTTATATGCTCAGGGGCTGAATAAAAATGACACACCTTGGTGAACATGCTATCATTCGAATTAGTGTGCAAGTGTTATGAACAAACGTTATACACCAAATATATATTCATTACGAAGGATGGCTGGAAGGAGGTGTTGGGGTTCGACACTTGGATTCACACACAACTCGGTACAGTGGAAAACCCGAACCCCCCGTCAGTCGACAACAGTCAATTTAGTAGGAATAAGGAATAAAAATGTACAACGTTTTTAATATGAAAACCCTTCTCAAGTCGAAGAGAAAAACTACGTGACAAACTCCGAACAAATTTTCACTATGTAAAATTGGTTACAAGAACTCCTGAGACAGAGTATTCACTACACACTCGAGACAGAACGAGAAAAACAACTCCAGAGTAAGGAAACTCTTCTTCGCTCTTATCTCTCTATTTTTCTTCTCTCATTCCTCTTACTGGTGGTGCACTCCACTATTTTCAATTTTACAAGTGTGGCGGCAAGCAATGAATCAAGACATGGCTCTTTATAAAAACTATGGCCCCAAATCCAATCTACTCACATGGCTCATCTTGCAGCTGATTGGTCAAACCAGCCTTTTTTTGTGACTTTACCAGTTCCTGTGCTTTCCTATACCGCGCATGCTCTATAGGTCAACCTCTGCTATGCACAGAAGGCGTATGTCCTGCAGGTTAGCTACCTGCTATGCAAAACTTACCAACTCTGAAAAATCAATTGTTCTACAAGTTAGCTACCTACTTTGCAAGATTTACCAACTTTGGAAGGTCAACTGCGCATCACTCTGGCCCTTGGCGTCACTCCTGCAAAAGCACTCCGAAAATCCACTCCGAATTTCAATTCCGGAACTCCTCCCCTGGAATTCCATTCTGAAATGCCCATTCCTGCTGCTTCAACTGGAATTCCAACCGAGTAAATCCATACTGGCGTTTCTGCCAAACCGGCTATTTGCATTCTAAAATTTTCATACTTAAAATTTCATACCAGCATTCCAAAATGGCCAAAACTTGCCAGACCGGCCTTTTTGCATACCTGCCTTTTTTACATCCCGGCCAAAACCATTTCAGCCAAAATCATACCAGCCAAAATCATTCCGGCCAAAACTATACTGGCCAAAACTATTCCAGCCAAAATCATTCCAGCATTTTCATTCCGGAAAATGCAAACCGGCATTTTTATTTCGGCCTTTTTCATACCGATCAATTTCATATCGATGAAATCATACTGGTAAAACCAAACTGGTAAATTCCTGGCTTGCATGGCTATACTTGCAATTGCCACTCTAGCAAATTGGCCACTCCGAGATTCTTAACTGGCAAAGGGAAACCTTGGCTCCAGCTGGTTTTTTTGCCTAACTAGCCAATTTGTTACAATTGGCTATTTTGTTCCAACTGGGCATTTGGCACAACTAGCTATTTTTCCCTCTCCGACCTTTGCCACTTTAGCAAATCGGTCTCTTGGTCATTTGCTGCAACTAGTTTGTAGCACTCCGAAATTTGATGACTTGTTCGTTTATTGGGCCACCCACAAGAAGTTACCAAACCCAACAGGAGGTTCATTTGGCACTTCTAACTAAAGTAGGGTTTTGCAAAGATTAAACCTTCATCGAATCAAGACATAAGGAAAAAAACGAGCTCTTCAGGCTGGATGCTTCCTCGAAGCCTCTCATTAAGCTGGAGAGATTCAACCCTTCACTCTTCAGCTATACGTTCGACGATAATAGCATGCTCAGTGGCCTTAGTCGCTTCACATTTAATTGAAGATAGGAAAGCCCCCAATTCATGGGCTTTGGTTTTAGCAGCCATAGCTCAGGCTTCTAAAGTTGCAGCTTTATCCTCAGTGGCACACGGTCGATCAATGAACGCATAGAGTTGATCCTTACCATCACGAGTCCTGTGCATTAATTCTGCTAATTCACCTTCCAGAATGTTGACTTCATCCTTAAGTTCTCCGTTTTAGCCTCAGCATTATTGACACAAAATTTCATAGTTTCTGCTGCTTCGGGACTAATGTACATGTCAGTTAAACGCTCCACTTCTTGCTCTAAAAAGAGAAGTCAGCGTTTGATTTGATCAATTTAGCAGAAGACTACGAATAGATAAGTTAGCAACTATTTTCTTGGTATATAGCATACTCAAGCTTGAGTAAAAGGAATAAGAAATACATCTTCGTTAGAATGTCATTACCAACAAATATTTTAGGAGAAGGGCCAACTGAAGTGGAGCTTGGAAGTGCAAGCAGCAGCCAACAACAAATGAGTAAAGTCGCTTGAGGAAAAGGACACTCTGAACCAAGGCCCTCTGACGAGCACCAACAACCATCAATATCACGATCCGGAGAAAGGACAGCCTGGTGAAAAGAACTATTAACACCAAGTGCCCCTTGAAAGCATTCATGCCTAATATTTTCTTTAGATGAAGGGGCAGATCTCGTATGCACATTTATACAACTAGAGAAGAGACCATCTGGACAAATTCACCCAGAGGAGCTACATGTCCTGAAGAAATTGCACAGCTGACTAAAGCGGCTGCTGTAAAAACAAACCTCGGCAAAGCACAAAATGTCATTGGTACTCCAAACTCAACAATAGTAGGGGCTACAATAGCAAGCTTGCTCCTGCTTGTAGATTTATGAGATATATTAGATTTCCCGTCTGATACAAGCAGCAGGACCTGCTCATCGATAGCTAGGTCAAAAACTTCCGTAGAAGGTGAAGCCCTTGCAAGATTCTCCTCCAAGGAAGCGGGAAGAGAATGAACCTTCTCAGAAGGCACAGCCTAAAATGAAGCCAGAGGAGGAATTGAGGATTGTGTGACGACTTCCACAAAGAGGGCCTTGTTCTCGGCCATTAACCTCGCCCAAGTAGTGACTTGGATTGCAGAAACATGGCTAGGGGATTTTCGAGACAACCCACCTCTACCCCAGGTGCTGGAGAAGTCAAAATTAATCCCTTATGCCTCTTCTTGGGGCCAGGTGAAACATCAGCCACGACATTGCTCCTGACAACAACATATCACCCGATAGCTTCCGGAGCATGGGAAATAAGGAAAGTATTAGTTTCTCGTAACTCGTCAGCATGTTGAATTATGAGATCTATTCGAGGCTTGGCAAAGTTTCACCTTATCCCACACTTCCAAAATAAACCAAGTTCACACCTTTCCATTTATTTGAATGGATCCAATCTTCATGAACCATAATGAAAAAGAATTGGCTTTTCAATTATTGATGGAATCTAAATTTCCTCTACTTATTTGAAGTTTATTTTAGGGAGTCATTGAAATCCTAACTTTTTCCTGATTAAACTGAAATATGATCTTCACCATCTTGGTAACAAGTTTCATTTGATGGTGGCGACAAAAAACTCACAAAGCTACTAAGGATTGAATGGCATTAGGGTGAAATTGCCCAATAAAGACTGAAGGGCATCCATTATTGCCATGAATTCCCTTACTATAGGAATGTGAAGTCCACTTTTCAAATGAGGTTCATAAATCGTGGCAAAACCATCCCCAGGGAAAGAAGCCCTATCCTTAACCGCTGGAATCATGTAAGAAATGGTAATAATAATACTATACTTATTATAAAGGCCGAGTATGTCATCAATAGACATAGACAACGCAATGTCGGCCACCTTGCTAGAAGAACCACCAACTCGTCGTGGTGTTATGATGAATAAAGAAAAACATAGTTGAAGATTTTGAAAATGCAAGAGATCTAAAAGTTGTAGCAATTCAAAAAGACATCGTTTTACGGTCAAGTAAACTGAGCACCAAAATCAAAAGCTAAGGTGTCACACCCTTTTTTTTTCGGAATAACACATCTAAAAACCCATCACCGTAACATTTTGTATCTCGAGCCAAGCGGTGCGTTCTAACAGGCTTAACTAACCCCTCGAAGAGACACGAAAGAAATGAAAGACAGCTTATCAAGTGACATGTCAGGCAAGAAGGAGAGATACATTTAAATTAACTGAGGTGCATTTAATGCATAGCTGACTAGCCATTTTAGTCCGAAGATGTCATGATTATGCTAGAATCATTTCATCACACTATATTAATGACTCTTTTGAATCTAGTGGACCTTTTTACACACCTAGTTGGCCCATGACTACTGTTGATCAATTTTTACAAGATCAAATTTGGACTTGTGAAATGATCTGGGCTAAAGATGAGATCTTCAAATCTAGCCCATGTCTATTGATTTTACAACTAGGAAATGTTCTCGAGAATTATAGATCTGAATTGCTGAGACTTTCATTTTTAGGTCATTGATTTTTTGGAATTGTTACAATATCACTTCAGTACATTCGACAATTAAGCAATATATAAATCGGATTCATTGATTAATCGCTACCTTGAAGGGTAACATATTTCTAAAATAATATATGCAAATACAAGAAGAACGAGATCTAATCAAACATATAGGAGATGAACTATGGAGCATCCCAATATTTCATTCATTTCCATTTCAAAATGTGTACAAGTATATTTCAATACTTAATTGCTGAGTCAAAGACCCAGATAAAAAGAAAAAAGACCAACATTAGGGTGATGATTAACAGTAATCGCAGCAAAATTTCTTACACAACTTGAGTGACATCTCAAACAGGGAAGGGAAACTAGACCAAGATGTCCATTTCTTGCACTGCTAAGACATCTCAAAGTTACTCGTGAGATGAGCTAAGTCACGAGGAGATGTTACTATTTGCCATAGTTACCTCCCTTAATGGAGAGAGGAAGAGAGGAAGGGCAATGGGCAAGAATGCAGAACATTCATACAGCTCCTAGAAACTAGACATCAAACGAGTTGTTGAAGGTTCCCACATCACAATGATTGATGACTAATTTGTAGTGACAATTACATCTAGACAATGGACCCCAATGTATGGCAGAGGGCAACCAAATGCCTGCAAGGGCTACCTTTTGACTCATATGCTAGTCCCATCAAAGACAAGAAAGTGAGCAGGAAGGCCATTCGGGACATGAGGTTTCCCTCCTGAATGCTTGGCTGGGACAATGATCTAGCTAACAAAACTATGTAAAAGAAGGGAACCAAAATGGTTCCTCACATAAAAGAAACAAACCAAGACCATCTTCATAATGATCCTTCCGAAGGATGAATCTTGGGTCTAATCTTTCAACCTCCGGCACCTCGACTAAGTAATTCCACATGCAAATGCAAGATTAAAAAAGTTTGACGCCACCAAATGGCAAGTAAGAGGAAGGAATGGATGATATTAGAGGGAAGCCATCCCTCTTCTTATAGATAGTAAGTCCAGTAAGAAATGCTGCGTTTCAAAGGGCTAGCAACTAAAATAAGTTTAAAGATTCTTCGCCATTTTTGTTAGTCAAGGCACTTTAAATAAATAGCATGTCTAGATTGACAAGAAAATTTGATGGGTCAGCTTTATTGGAAGTAGATGCCCTCAAGGGCGGGGTGGGGGGCTGTTGTTGGGCCTAGCTAAAGCCAAGTAATAAGCTAGGTCTAAGAAAAGAAGAAGAACCAGGATGTGAATGGGCCTGATCAGGGAAAAAACCTAATATTGGCCCAATGCTGCATGAGCCAGATTACTAATGAATTGAAGAGAATGGTTCAGTGCAAACAGTCGAAACATGTCACTCAACCTTCAATCCTTCCTTCCAGAAAACCCTTGTCAACTGCTCACAACCAGTATAGAAGAGAACCACTTGGCTCAGCGACCATTCCGAAGAAATTGACTTTCAGAAACCATTTCTGAGAAACTACCTCCAGATGTCACTGTAATAGAACACCCCCTTCAGGTAGGGGGAAAAGAAAAGAAACAAGGAAAATATTAAGATTTCATAATCGAGTCTTCTACTTCACTATCAATAATTCATATATGAATTTTCAAACTCAATTTTTCTTTAATTTTTTATCACTCAACATTGAGCAAAAAATATTGATTTGAGCATTGGAAAATATTTCGGGAAGTAATGGTTACGTCAGTAATGGGTTGGCCCAAGAAGGAGGAACGGCCCATATCCACAACGGCCCATTTGCGCCTGGACAGTCAACGTTCACTATTGACAGAACGAAAAGCAAAGTGAGCCAGAAGAAGCCCAAAGCAAGATGAACAACTTGCTCTTGAGACGGTCAACACTTCCATTAATCAGAAATGAGATCAGTGGACTGTTTGAAGACCAGGCCTTAAGTGGGCCATGCCTAGTTTAGCCCACGCGACTGTCTACGACCATTAACGGTCCTCTTCGCTAATTTTGCGCGCTCCATAGAAGGCAATATCAATTGCAATGGTCATTAACAGATTCAACGTGTATCCCTGAAGGAAAGCACCAGAATCCTCTTTCTGTCTGCTGTAAACCCTAATGGTTATAGAACACAGAAGGAAAGCAATCAAGGTAACGACCGTTATTGCCATACAAGCTTCACGCCAGAAAAAGGTAGCGAGCCCAGTAAAGCATGGGAATCAAGCCTTTTGGCACAAGGATGTCCGCCCAGCATAACAACTAAACAACTATAAAAGGCTATGGAGTCATCACTCCAATGTATGCTCTCGTTTGCCCACAAAAACTTTCTGCAGAAAAGCTCACACGCTTTCAGATTACAAACGTTCTCTCTCTCTTTGCCACTACATTCACAACGAACACAGTGCTTAAAGCCAACGCTCCTCACGAGCCAATAAAGTCACTCTCAACGAGAGCACTCATTCATCTCAAATACTCTCTACATTTCCTTGCATTCTTTACTTTCACATTCTTAATTCGAAAGCTGTTTGCTGATTTGAGCGTTGGAGTGTTTATAGTGAGACAACCTCCTACTGTCACCTGACCTCTTGTTCGTAGTTGTGATGTGCAGGATCCAAATTCATTGGATGGAGCCGGACTCAGACAACCGACTTGACCTGAATCTGTTCGAAACTTGGATTCAAGATGCATCATTGGTACCATCTATGGGAAGCTTACAAAAAGCCAACCACTTTTCTCCACAATCTCTCTCAGTTTCACTTTCCATCAGATAACATGATGAACACAAGAACGCAAGCTAGCGGTCCCGCTAGAGACACGACCACACCTGACCGGGACCACTTAGCTAGTAACCAGGTCAACAAGATGGTCAATGATGCCAGCACCTTTTTTCTAGAATCTAGTGGAGAACATGAGCAGTATGAATAAAATGCTCCAAATACTCTGTGCCCGCTAGGAAAACGCGCAGCAGGGACTCTGCCCATAACAGTCCCTACTCCGGCCACTAGGAGAGGAGGCCAGAAGAAAAAGAAGCTGTCCAAGAAGGCCAGGAGGCCGGGCAACACTCAAGCTCCGGAGGCCTCATACGCCCATAGCCATTCAAGGCTCGAAGAATGTTTGGACAACAGGATTCCAGAGGAGAGTCCAGAACTGAGGAATCTCCGATATTCTCGGGTAGACGCCTCCCCTCAGGCTTAGGAGGGAGCTTCTAGGATCGTTATGTCCGTTGATGGCAGTAGCTAGTTGACTACTCGCCACGTCAGAGAAAGGACAGAGTTGAGAACCTATCTCAACTCCAAAAGAACTAGTGACGCCATCCCCACAGACTTGAGGGTGCAGAAAATCTTGAAATGCGTGTTCAAGGATGACGAACATGCCATGGATCTGGACAGATCTCCCTTCATGGCAAAGATCTTGAACCCTCCTATGCCGGTCAAGCTCAAAATGCCGACTCTTGACTCTTTCGATGGGAGTGCTAATCCTATTGATCACCTCAATTATTTTTGCACCCATTTGAGTTTACAAGGATTGGAGGATGCAGCCATGTACTGCTGCTTGCATCTGGTTCCATCGTCTCCCATCAGATTCAATCCGGAGCTTCCGAGAGCTCTCTGACTTCTTCTTTGCGCAGTTTGTCTCCAGCCGTCGAGAAAAGAAGTTGTCTTGGCATCTTTCCCATATCAAGCAGAAGTAGGGAGAGAATTCGCGGAAGTTCCTGGATCACTTTGTGGCAGAGACGAGAAGAATTCTTAGGCTCACAGAAGAGATGAAGTTTGTCAATTTCATCTCTACCTTAACACATGGGGACTTCTTTAGGCACTTGGCGCATAAGAATCCACAAATCTTCCGAAAAGTGGAATCTATCTCTAGGGCCTACGTAGCAGCAGAAGAGATTAACGAGGCTAAGCATTCCGAGCAGACCGAACAGCATCACTCTTTCTCAACTGTGAGAAAAAGGAAGCACGGCGGCGGCGATCATTCCCACCGAAAGCAACACAGGACTGGAGCACCAGAACGGAAGAACTACGGGCCGATTAACCTAACGCCCCTGACCAATATGTACTCTAACGTCCTCATGCAGATCCGTGGGGAGAAATTCTTTAAGTGGCCAAGACCACTTAAAAAAGCGGTGGGAGGAAATCCAGCGAAGTACTGCGATTTTCATCGATCTCCTGGATACTCTATAAAAAACTGCAAGATGCTCCAACGGGAGATCGAAGAGTTCATTTGGAGGGGCCACCTCACCAGGTTCGTTAGGAACCTTGGGCAGAGCTCTGGAGCCTCAAGCGGGGAAGGACCAGAGCCTTTCCCACCACGGAACCGGATCGCGGTCGAAGTGGTCAATATAATCGCAACCCGACTGGCCAAGACCCCAGCAGATCGCAAGGAATAGCAAACTGGGCGGAAGAAATAGCGCACAGAAGATAATGTCATTAGCTTTAGTGATAATGACTTGAGCCATGTAATCTCTCTATATGCAGATCCCCTTATTGTATCTGTGCTAGTTTCAGACAGTAGCGTCGACCAGCAACTGAAACGAGTTTTCATTGATAATGGAAGTTTCCATGATTTACTTTACCTCGATGCATTTTTTAAACTTAGTTTAAAAACAAATCAGTTGAAACCTGTCGAAGGCTCACTCTATGGCCTCGACAATGAGCCGGTGGTCGTTCAAGGAATGATCTAGTTGGAGGTCACCCTGGGCACATACCTAAGAACGGCGAGTCATACACTCACCTTCTTGGTTGTCGATCTGCCTTCCTTGTGCAACGTGATACTAGGCCACCCGTGCCTAACAGCATTCAGAACCGTCACTTCAATACCGCAGTTCAAGATGAAATTTCCAACAGCATGAGGTATTGGCGAAATGTTGGGTGACCAAATCACCAGGTGAACATGTTACATGTTCCTGATCGCGCCAAGTGGCTGCACCAAGACGGCAGGAGAACTTGACCATCGAGACGAAGCAATCTTCAGCAAGCGTAGTCTGATGAGGCTACCGATCTAATCCCACTGAATCTGGAGGAGTCGGAGAGGTGCATGCAGATCGGAAGTTCACTCATCAGGAAATTGCGCGACGAGATGATCGCGTTCTTACGACAGAACGTTGACGTCTTTGCATGGATCACACTGACATGCTTGGGATTTCGGCCAAAGTGATGGTCCATAAGTTGAGTCTCAATCTCGGCCGCAAGCCCATTAGGCAAAAGCGGAGGAACCAATTTGTGAAGAAGTTGATCGCCATCCGAGAGGAGGTAAAGAAATTGTTGGACGCTAGCTTCATCAGAGAAGTCTAGTACTCGGACTTGCTCTCCAACGTTATCCTGGTAAAGAAAAGTAACGGGAAATGGCGAATGTGCGTCGAATTCACCGGGATTAACAAAGCTTGCCCAAAAGACAGCTTCCCTTTACCCAAGATCGACCTATTGGTGGACTCAACATTGGTACACGAGCTACTGAGTTTCATGGACGTGTACTCAGGCTACAACCAGATCTGAATGAGCCTAGAGGACGAGGAACATACATTGTTCATGACAGATTAAGGCACCTACTATTATAAAGTCATACTATTTGGTCTAAAGAATGCGGGTGCTATTTACCAGCGGCTCGTAAATAAGATGCTCAAAAAGCAGATCAGCCGCAATATGGAGGTGTACGTCGACATTCTTGTCAAGAGCAAGACCACCCATGATCATATTCGCGATCTAGCTGAGTCCTTCGAGGTGCTCTGCGCACATTAAATAAAGCAGAATCTTTCTAAGTGTGTCTTCGGAGTATTCTCAGGGAAGTTCTTGGGTTTCATCGTCTCTCAATGAGGGATCGACGCAAACTTGGAGAAGATCAAGGCCCTCACGGACATAACTCCGCCGCGGAGTGTCAAAGATGTCAAAAAGCTGACCGGACGACTGGCCGCCTTGTCCCGCTTCTTGGCTAAGTCAAGGGACAAGTACCAGCCTTTTTTCAAGTTTTTGAGGGGAACAAAAGCAAACGAATTCCAATGGAATGTAGAATGCTAAGCAGCCTTCGACGAATTGAAGCAATACCTGGCCAATCTGCCATTACTGACGTCACTCAAGAACGGAAAGGAGCTATACCTCTATCTCATATGCTAAGACTTCAACTTTTAGCGGCCGGTTTACTATGTGAGCAAGACGTTGACCGGCACAGAGACGCGCTACCCATGCACCGAGAAGTTAGCCTTGACACTTGTCTTCTCCGCCTGAAAGATGAGACCTTACTTCCAGGCTCATTGCATGATAGTTCTAACTGACCAGCCTCTGAAGAGTATTTTACAGAAACCCGATGTTTATGGACGGCTGGTAAAGTGGGCTATCGAATTGGGAAAGTTTGACATTGAATTTCAACCCAGACCAGCCATCAAAAGGTAAGCTCTAGCCGATTTTATCGTCGAAACTACGACACCAATTCCAGATGAACAACCCGTTGGGGACGAAGAACAACACGGGGAAGAGCCGAAGTGGGTCTTCAACGTGGATGGATCGTCTACGGACTCAGGCAGCGGAGCCGGAGTGGTCCTGAGGATCCTTGATGGGTTTGAGGTGAAGTACTCCCTTAGAGTCAACTTCCTGGCTACCAACATCGTTGACGAGTACCAAATCCTGTTAGCTGGGTTAAGACTAGTTACAGAGCGCTCAACCAGACGACTGACCGTCTATAGCAACTCTGAGCTGGTCGTCAACTAGGTTAGCGGGAACTTCGAGGCATGCAACCCTCACTTGGCCAAATATTTGGCCAAGTTGAAGGAAGCCAGCCGGAGATTTGACAATGTGACCTTGGTCCGCATTCCCTGAACTGAGAATTGGAAGGCCGCCTAACTTGCCATGGTAGCAGCCGCCGAAAATCCAGAACAGTACTTGAGGGACATGCAAGAAGTCCTAAGCACTCCCAGCACTGAGGAATAGGAAGCCATACAGGTCTCCGACACGGAGAGTTGGATGACACTTTACCAAAGATATCTGGCGGATAGAGCACTGCGAGACAACGCGGGCGAAACCAAGCGGATCAAGAAGATGGCCGGTTGGAATACCATAGTCAATGGACGACTATATCTCTATGGCTACTCGATTTCGTACCTCCAGTGCTTAACTTTTGAAGAGGCAAACTATGCCTTGAGCGAAGTCCAAATTGGAATCTGCGGATCGCATATCGGTGGCAATAATCTAGCGTTCAAAATCATGCGCTAGGGATATTACTAGCCAACAATGAAGGATGCCCTCGACTTTATGAAGAAGTGTGAAAGTTGCCAACTCCACGGTAATCTTTACCATCAACAGCCTGCTAAACTAAGATCTCTTCAAGCTCCTTGGCCTTTCGTGCAATGGGAGCTCGATATTCTCGGCCTGTTTTCCATCACAACGGGGCAAAAGAAATTCATCATCGCGGGTATCGACTACTTCACCAAATGAGTGGAAGCTGCACCGCTAGCCAAGATCACTGAGCACAACGCTTTAGAATTCGTCCGCTAGAGCATAGTCAGTAGATTTAGCGTTCCCGAGGTCATGGTAACTGACAACGGAACTCAATTCTTTGGGAAACGCTTCACCAAGTATTACACTAGTCTAGGCATCAGATTAGTCCACACTTCGGTGGCATACCAGCAAGCCAACGGATAGATGGAGGTCACAAATCGCACGCTACTTCACGGTCTGAAGACCAAGTTAGAGGATGCAGGGGGCTCTTGGGTTGATGAATTGCCCTTCGTCCTATGGTCTTATAGGATGACTCTAAAGAAATCGACTTGTGAGACGCCCTTCAGTCTCTACTACGAGATTGAAACAGTAATTCCGGTCGAGATTGGGCTTCTAAGTCTTAGGGTTGAGTCATTCGACCCACAAGGTAATTTTCAGAAAATCCGGGAACATTTAGGCTTGTTAGAGTAAGCCCACGACGCTGCTAGACTGCGGACAGCGACCTATCAACAACGAGTCGCAGGCTATTACAACAAGAAGGTAAAAGCGCGACACTTCGAAGTTAGGGACTTAGTCTTGCAAAGTATCGGGGCTACGGGTAAGACCACTAACCGAAAAAAACTTTTCTCGAATTTGGAAGGACCTTTCCTAGTCTCCGCCGTTCTGCGCAATGGAGCATACAAACTCCAGATCCAAAGCGACAAGTTGGTTTCACAGACGTGGAATGCGGTCCACCTCAAGCACTACTTCCAGTAAGGGCACAGGTAGGTCGTCTATCTGTATGCTTGTAAATGCACACAATGTTTATTATTAATAAAAGAATATATTTTTTCTTTCTTATTTGTACTGTGTTCTTTTTCTTTTCCATATGCATGTGTGACTGCTTGCAGGGTTATATGACCTACACTGTCTCTAAATTGGGAGGGTTTTCACCCGCTTGTAACTAAACCCTGGTCATCTAGGTGACCCATAAACGGTCGTAACTAAATCCTGATCATCTAAGCGGCCCATAAGAGGTCGAAACTAAACCCTGATCATCCAGGCGGCCTATTAACGGTCGAATTAAATCCTGGTCATCTAGGCAGCCCTTAAGCGGTCTTAACTAAACTCTGATTATCCAGGCGGCCTATTAACGGTCGAATTAAACCTTGGTCATCCAAATGGCTTATTCGCGGTCAAAATCTTAGGGTGCTTAAACAGCACACGTGACGACCTTCTACACTAGGAGATAGCATGTTAGTCAGCGACAGTCAATAGGAGGAAAAGCGCTCCAAAAAAGCCGGCCATTCAAGTTCATACTTAGGCAGCGCCGCCAAGCCTTAACTTACGAGTGAAGAACAGGCTTGACCTGACATCAGGGTCCATCTTGATGTCCTCTCTTGGATTTAAGTCCATCAGAGAGTGCCACTAACATCTCAAGAAAGGCAGATGACCAACTTACATGCAATGCACCATGTTGGCCGGATAACGCAACAGTAGTAATTGAGAAACGGCTATTAAGGCAAAGACGCAGAATATCAGTAAAATGACCATTTTATTGATTATGTGCGTTCATAATTACAACAACTTCAAAAAATAAGAGTACAAAATCTACAATTGAGCGGAGCTCCTAGGAGGAGGTGGTGATGGCCCCTGATTGCTCTGGGGCTGTCCCACGAGGTTTTCACGAAGTTGGGTAGAATGGTTTGCTGGGTCAAGAAATTCAACTGAAAGGCTAGGGTCAATCAGCCGCATAATACGTCGACTGAGGTTGACACCTTTCCACACCTGTGCCCACAGCATCTCGGAGATCTCATGGGGACGTATACGAGTTGCCAACTCATTCTCCAGCGATGTCAACTGTCCCAAGAGCTGGCCAATGCGCCTCATCGTCTAATCAGCTTCCTTGCTCAGCTTGGCATTCTCTTCCTTCAGTTCAACATTTTCCTCATCCAGGCTCACCACCACAGTCTAAAGGGCAGCCATGTCATCTAGGCGCTCCGCCTTAAGCAGTTCCATCTCCTCCTCGAGCTAGGCAATCTCTCTGTAACGATCAGAGATCACCAGATCTCTTTGGCGAAGCTCCTTGCTAACCACGCCAATTATTTTATCCTCTTGCAAAGACCAAGAATGTTAACTAACAGCAACAGAAAGAAAAGGAAAAGGAAAGTTGCAAAGGTTTACCTGCCAGACTTTACGCTCCGGCCTCACTGGCCTGCTGCGAGACTTTGGCCTTGGCGGCGGAGGACTGGAAACAGAAATTCCTGAGCAAGCCTAGCAATGGCCTCCGCCGCTGACTCCTCCGACACCACCACAGTAAAGCCCACTGCCTCAGCAAGCTCTCCTGTGGTAGGCTCCTCCGACAGCTCAATGCTGACGCTCTCCGCGGTTGGCACCTCAGGTGCCTCTTGAGGCTCACTAGCAGCAGGCTCCTCAAATAATCCAGCAGCTTGTGCAACAGGAGGCTTTGCAGGTGCCTCCAGGAGCTCTTCGATAGCTAGCTCCTTCAACAATCCAGCAACCCATTCTGCTGAAAGCTCCGCGGGTGACTCCGATTGCACCACCAGGTGCTCCGGCTGTGGCTGAGCAAGAACGGCGCTGCTCACAGCGGAGCGCAACTTGGACCTATATGCCTCCACAATGGCTTCAACTCCGCCCTCACTGGAGACCCTCACCGGAGCGATCTCCAGTGAACCGGCCAACCGGCTAGCCATAACATAGTCTGGCCCTGAGGAAGCAGCAGAAGAAGAAGGCATCACTGTTGTCGCCTTCTTCTTCTTTGGACTTCTGGGAGCTTCCTTGCTGGAAGGCGTGCCGGCAGACCCAATCATAATGGCGCCTTCCTCTTGCAGGAAGGCACCTTCATTTTCTGCTCCGAAGAAGGTGGTCCCCATCGTGCCTTCTTAGCCTCAACTCGAGAAACCAAATGGTCTCTCGAGATCTCCAGAAGGTGACCCTCCACCAGCTCTAGAAGTGCTGCACCGTAGCAATCTCCTCATCGGTGGGCGTCCTCGTATAAATATCGGGCACCCTGTCCCAATCTCTGGTTAAGGGCTAGGATGAATCAATGTGAATATAGAAGAACCGGTTCTTTCAGTTCTTCGAGGAATCATATATAATACCGCTGATTTGGAGTCCTCATAGAGATAGGGATACCTACTCGCCGCCCTGGACGAACTAGAACATCACTCTGACTGCTCCTACTGTCAATAGCTTTGAATGCTGGCGAAGAAAGATATACAGTGCACACAAATAACGCACCGCATTGGTATGGAACCGTGTATGGGGATCCGAAGGGTAGTCAGAATATCCAGCAGCTCGTCAGGAACTGGGAGGCATAATCCACTCCTCAAGTGGGCCTCATAAATGGTGATGTAACCCTTAGGAGGAGAGCATGCCTTGTCTCCCTCGCCAGGCATCCTAAAGATGATTGATTTGGGGATGTTGTATTCGACGTATAGCTCCCTCACCCACTGGCCTTGATGACTAAAGTGATCTGAGTTACAGAAAATGCCATTGAAACGGGAGAAGGAAGGGAGCACAACACTTGGAAAAATTTTTAAAAAGAGAAGTTAAAGGAAAGTGTGGAAAATTTAAAAAGTAACAGACGGATCGCTTAAAGGAGTGTGAATGCCGGAGAAGGTGAACCGTCTCGTAAACATGCACCCATCATTCCTGATACGTCGCTTCCTAAACAGGTGCAGTAAAATCAGATCCTCTGGCGCATTAATTATCGGGATCACAAATTCATTGCATGCAGACGCGTGGCCAACTTTTCGACTAACAGTCCGGCGGCATGATGGTGCGTCGTTTCAACTTCCACCAGTCATTCGGATTTTAGCTTGACGGTCAACAAATCCGGTCAACTCTTTCTCAGAAGTCTCTGGATTTTGACCCAGGCGGTCAATGAATCCGGTCAACTCTTCTTAATTCTTTGGATTTCGGCCTAGGCAGTCAACGAATCGGGTCAACTCCTCAGAGGCTCTCCGGATTCCGGTCTAAATGGTTAACGAATCTGGTCAACGCTTCCTTCATCAGTCCTACGATTTTGGCCAAGGAGGTCAATGAATCCGGTCAATGATCTTCCAAGTCAGTTTTCCCAATCTGGACGTCATGGTCAACAACTACACGCAACACGATCAAGAGACCAAGAGTCTCCGCTAGTTCTTTCGCCGGGTCACCTCAAGCAGACAACCCAGCTATTCGCAACCCATCTTGAACATGCTGGAAGCCAAAGTCCTGGACCACCAGTATGGGGGCTAGTGATGGGTACGCTAGTAATGGGCTGGCCTGAGAATGAGGAACGGTCCAAATCTACAATAGCCCATTTGCACCTGGATGGTCAACGCATACCATTGATTGGACAAAAGGCCAAGTGAGTCAGAAGAAGCCCAAAGCAAGATGGACGACTTGCTCTTGAAATGGTCAACACTTCCATTGACCGGAAGCGAGATCAGTGGACCATTTGAAGACCAAGCCTCAAGTAGGCCAAGCCCAGTTTGGCCCACACGACCGTCCACGACCAGCAACGGTCATCTCCCCTAATTTCTCGCCCTCCACAGAAGGCAATCTCAATTGCAATAGTCATCAACAGATTCAATGCGTATCCCTGAAGGAAAGCGTCGAAATTCTTCTATCTGCTGTAAACCCTAACAGTTACAGAATGCAGAAGGATAGCAATCAAGGCAATGACCGTTACTGCCATAAAAGCTCCATGCCAGAAAATGCGGCGAGCCCAGCAAAGCACGGAAATCAAGTCTTTCTGCACAAGGAAGGACGCCCAGTATAATAATTATAAAAGGCTATGGAATCCTCACTTCAAGGTATGCTATTATTTGTCCACAAAAGCTCTTTGCAAAAAAGCTCACATGCTTTCAGACTACAAACGCTCTTTTTATCTCTCTTTGTTACTACGTTCCCAACGAACACAGTACTTAAAGCCAGCGCTCCTCACGAGCCAACAAAGCCTCTCTCAATGAGGGCATTCACCCATCTCAAACACTCTCTGCATTTCCTTTTATTCTTTACTTTCACTTTATTAATTCGAAAGATGTTTGTTGATTTGAGCGTCGAAGTGTTTACAGTGGAATAATCTCCCGCCGTCATCTAATCTCTTGTTTATAGTTGTGGTGTGCAGGATTCAGACTCAGTGGACGGAGCCGAACTCAAATAACTGAATTGACTATAATCTGTTCGAAGCTTGGATTTAGGATGCATCAGGAAGATTCTCGTTTCTTTTGAAATTCTTGTTTGTGGTTGTGATGTGAGAATTGGGATTGAAGAACTCATAAGTTTAGATTAAATTTCTCCTAAATAAATTCAAATTCAAGGTACTCATCAAATACATCACCATGAAATGTAACCACCAAGTGCCTAGCAACTTCCTTAGAGACAAAGACTCGCTGAAGACGTCCTTTCTGCAGCCACCAATCAATTTCTAGTAGAATCACCTGAAGCTCACTAACTACACTAGTATATCTAAAAATATTCAAAAGAATGAGCTGTCGAAACACAATGAATTTCTCCACACTATAAAGATCAAACAATAACAAACACTCTCCATACATATCAAATAGAAAATTTATAATTATAGCCACTAATAAAATAAGCCATTTCTAAAGCATAATAAGGAAGCATTTATCAGATATTGTTCGATGATCAAATCTGAAATTGACAGTGGAACAATTCAACACCGATATGCAACCATCACAACAAATCAAACTGCACTCCTCCACCTCACCCAGTAGAGTTATTATTATTTTATTGCCAAGGGTGAAGGCCTAGACCTTAGATTTGTAGTGGGTATTGGCCACAGGCACACCGTCACCCAAAGGCAGTGGTCGACTCCCTTGCAGGAAATTTCTAGAGGCCTAGCTGCAGCCACTCCTGATCTCCTATTGTTAGATTGAATGGGTAGATTGTGAATTGTCCTTATTGTGTCCTTGAAGTCGGGAGATATTCCAGTTTATGTTTCTGATCATGTCTTTGGTTTTCTTCTTAGCTGGTTACAAGATAATTAGCTGACCGTTCATGGTAACATTACACTGTGACACATTCTGAGATTGTGCAGGAGTGTTTTGCAAGTTGTTTCTGAATGAGCTGGAGAAGCTAACTTAAACTTAAACGAGCTGATAAACCTATTCTGCATTTTGTTTTTTGTTTTTTTATTTTTTATTTTTGGGTATGGAGGGTTACAATGGACAAGAGGCTAATGTGACAAGCCCCATCGTCAAGATCATGGAAAAGGCTTCTTTTACCATGAAGCTAAGCCCCTGACCTTGATATATTCTGCATTTAGTTTTGCTGAAATCTCCTTTCTTTACACTCAGCACTTACTAGGGTGTAATATGATTTTTTGAGGATGATGAACGCACTGTTCATGAGAGACCTGCTTTGTTTCTAAGATAGGCATATATATGCATTATGACTACTAGTATTTGTTATATGTAGTGTAGTTATTTCCTGAATTAAACTCAGATTAGCAGTGCACTAGTATATTCAAGTATGGATCGTCTTTTGCCTGACAGAGTGATGGACTAATTCTTCCTTCAACTGTTCTATTTCCAAACTGGATTTGTTCGCATTATGTTTTTGGCTTTGTGCTTATACAGGTGGATCTCATCTCAAGACACGGGAGCTTTCATTCTTAAAGAGCAGCTCCTTTGTACAAACATCAAGAAATGCAATTCATAGGAAATCAAACCAGTTGTTTATCAACCACAAGCTAGCAGTTTGTGCGGAGTATAAGTATGGCATTTCATACTTATTCAATGATTCTTGAAGATCTTTCCCCTCTCCTTTATCTGTTCCTGACCCCCTTTTCATTCTTTCCCTTCCTCTGCTGGAATAAAATGTCTTTTTATGAATTTGGTTTTGACCCATTAAATAAGCTTTGTAAGTGAAATAAAGAACAGGAAAATAACTTATTCTATATGATGCTTCAGTACCTGCCAGTAGTTGGAGAAAACATAAAATGGAAAAGCTTGGGTGCCTACTTTGACTATGCTCTGAATGATCCTCGTTTCTCTATAGCTAACATTAGTTAATATGTTTTGTGTTGGGGGTGAAAAATTATTATAGCACTGATAAATGCTTTATTTACAACCCATCTATAACTTTTTATACAACTTTTTTTTTTTGGAAATAAATTGACTTACATTCAACTAATTCAACAATTTTGGAATGACATTTGTAAAAGAAAAGGAAAAAAATATATCTTCTACCTTAATTTTGTGGTGCAAATTTTATGTTAAATCTAATTTTCTATTTTTAAGGTGGAAGATGTTATTTTAACTGTTCTTTTTAGTTTTACTAATGTTCCAAATTTATTGAATTAGATGAATGTAAGTTCAATTGTATAAAGAAAACAACAAAGATGTAGGTGGGTTGTATAGTGTCAGTAGATGTAGAATTGCTTATTATTATATATTCTGTAACCTTTGCATGTGCACTGATATGGGATAGACTTTGCATCTCACTTTCCCTTCATAGCTTAGGGGTTATATATTCATTATTATTAGCTAACAAGTTTTCTCCTGCGTCAGTCTTTTCCATTGAATGTGCGGACCAAAACAAATTGTTTGACATGGCTGCAACTTCTGCTATCCGTGTCACTGATGATCCCTTTTCCAGCTTTTTGTCTTATTTTGTTCAGTTTGTAAATGCAGCACTGGCAGTAGAGGTGGGGGTGGTGATTTCATTGCTGGTTTTCTTCTTGGTGGTGCCCTTTTTGGAACTCTAGCATATGTTTTTGCTCCACAGGTGATTGTTCTTATCCCTGCAATGTTTATGAGTAAATATTCCCCAGTGAAACAAAGCAGCCTCTTTCAATAATTTTTATACATGTTTTATTGCCCATGCAGGACTACTATAGAATTCTGGTATCTTCTATTGATTCACTTTGGCGTATTTAAATGTGTTAATGCTTGACTGTTGCTGACAGATATGGAAAAGATGGGGATTCAGTTTAGGGCTTAGAATCATGTTGTTTTATGTGACTAATTTTTGGCATGTGGTGTCTGGAGTGTGGTATGTTGCATTATGCATGGTGTATAGTGTGCTGTGTCATTACATAACAAACTACTGATCATAAATGCAGGACTACACACTGTAAGTCATACGCGACATGGTAGGGACCTTGCGGAATGTACACCTCGCCTACACAACAAGACAATATTTGCACAGGATACACACTATACTTTCATATATAGAGTTTTTCGGGTGTGACGAGTGGTGTCGGGTTATAATTGTAGATTGTGCTATATGATCTGCAATGTGTAGTGTCTCCTCTAGGGGGAGAAAGAACCCTAGTTTTCTTATTTAGTTGTAAAATCTGACAACCTATAGAAGAGGCTAATATTGGGACATCTCCCACCTCCCAGGAGTACCCAACACAACTTTAAAGAGGCACATTCCCATAAATTGGCTCTACGATGTATTTAGTAATGGTTTCTGCAGTCATAATTTCTTAATTTAATTGTGCTAATACCTATTGTTGGTGATTTACGTTGATGTAGTCCTTGGACTGATGCCTTTATTGATTGCTACAACTCTAGGAAATTGAACTTCAGGTGGTTCATCCCCCAACCAAGTATAATGAGAAGAATATTCAGCTACAAAAGGACCGTAGAAAAATAATAAAGACCTGTGATTACTCTCCAAGGAGCTATGTCCTCCCAACAATTTGCTTCCTTAAGAGCGTAACGTCACTTATTCTATGGAGTTTAGTTCACAACCACTCTTCCCAACTTCACAAGTGACCTCAATGATTTTGCTTCCAGAGGATGCCTTTTTCTATCGTGAATCTTCATAACCTTTTGGATGACTCAGAGGTTCACATTCTGAATCTTCATGACCATTGGTGGCCCCAGTGGCCTAGGGTCAGTAGGGAAACCTTGCAACATTTTTATAATATTAACTTTTTAAAAAAATGGTAAGTTTTGCAATTCTCTATTGCATAAGTAGCTTCCTCCATTGAATGAAATATTGGCTAATATATATTAATATTGGACCCCCTGATACTGTAGAAAATCGTGATATTATTGTATCTATATCTATGATATATCGGCTTATATTTAAAATATCGGTTGATATACTAATATTATATTGATATATCTCCTAATATTTTCCTATCAGCTTAGAAATATTTTATTTCTAATACTTTTTTTTTTTGTAAGTATTTTTATTTTATTTTATTTCTAATATGTATGTAAAACAGCGATGTCAACACGACCAATTTCTATATCAATACCGATATCGAAATTTTGTCATCCATGTCACACTCTTAAAATTTTTACTCAAAACACTCAGTAGACATCGATTATAGCAGTTGATTAAATCTGTGATTTCTATTTATTATTTGACATGAAAATGTAGAGCATTTTTTGTGATATTTCAAAGTAATCTATTTGAAAGATGATCCCCCTACTCCTTTGGGGCTGCATACAGAAGCAAAGAAACTGAAAAATCCTTGAGGAAGTTCCTTACGTGTTAAAAGCTAATATTTTAGAGTACCTTGAACATGTGGGGTTCTATTTGGTTGAATGGCTTCACTTAAACACGTTCTTGACCTTCACTATTTGTAGGTTCTTGTAAATCTATAGCTGTTGATGCATAGAATATTTTGTTGTGAGGTAACCAACAAAATATTATGCAGCATAGAATATTATGTAACAGGTTGATTCTGACACTTCAGTGTCTTGTCAATGATAATTTTCCTAATATGGATAAATATACAAAAAGAAATACAAAAGAAAAAGAGCAACATATGTGGAGAAAGCACATGGGATAGATGCAGAGGCAAATTGAATTGAAGAAACTTACACTCTGTAATGATTATAAATCAATGATTTTGTGTACAGTCTCGATAGAAAAATCACACAATTAGCTTCTTTGCAATAATCAAAGAAAAAATAAGTCTTGTACTAACAGTTTACATCCATTGTATCGAAACTATTTTTAAGGAAGGTAAAAATTAAATCGTTTGAAAATTGAAGTTAAAGATTGCTTTTGTTTGGAATTTTGATGCCTTATTTCCGTAACAAAGTTGTCAATGATTAGTGCAAGTATAAAATCTCTAAATCAAAGAGGAAGATGTACATCATTTAACAATGTGAAGTAACCAAAGAGGCAGTAAAAAGGGAAGGTGAAAATTAAGCAGTTCAAAATAGCCATAAAGGCTGTAGGAAGGGAGGGAGATAGTTGAACATAGGGAAGCAACCAAAGTGGTGGTAGGGATAGAGGGGGAAGGGATTCAACATTCAGGAGAATTTTTGTCACCTCAATTTTGATGTCTTTCTATCTCTTGCCATCCTATTGTTTTTCAGTGTTTTGTTTCTGTGAGTTGGGGGGAGAAATCGCCCCTGTGTAGGGCTTGTCTATAAATTGGAAGCCAAGAAGTGCCCAACTCTCAATGCATCCAATGGCCCTTGAAGGTAACCACAAACACCTACAAGGAAAAGTTATTTTCAAAACAAATATTTGGAAAATAAGGAGTAGTTTGGGTATTTGATCACTTGGAAATAAATTTTTATAAAATAGAAGTTCCTTCTTTGTAAGAGAAGCTTTATACCTACTTGTGGAAACCAAATTAGGAGGTTCTTCTGGTTGGCACTTGCATGAGGAGTATTTATTCAATTGTTGAAAATCCAATTTCTCTCTGCTCTGTTCTTTATGGGTCTCGGTTTTCTGCTGCTGACTTCGGAGTATGTCATGGTTTCTTTCTATTCCCCCACACCCCCCCCCCCAAAAAAAAAAAAAAAAAACCCCACCCCAATATTATTCAGATCAGAAGATCCTTGCTTAATGAAGATGAATATGGATTTCGAAGGGCTAAGCGGCCCATATATTATGACGACGAAGGCTTGGAGGTTATTACCAATATAGAACTCTTTATTATTATTATTATTTGATATTATGCATGTACTGAGAAGCGTTCCCTTTAATTTTTCCTTTGGAAAGCAGAAGACTAGACAAACTCTGAATGCCAAGTTAAGCCAACTGAATGCAGCTATCGACAACGTATCCTCTCGCCTGCGAGGTGGAAACAATGTGCCATCAGTTCCCATCGAGACCGATCCTGAAGTAGGAGCCACCCTCTAAGACTTGCTTGTGTTTGACAATAATCAATGACCCTTTCACTTGTTTTCTGTTTTAACCTAGATGATGCCCAAGCCTGTCCTGTTGAATTTTTTGCTATATACATCATAAAGGGATCCTAGTGTTTGCAGGTGGGTTATCATATATAGTAGTATTACCATATGAAGTTGGTCATCTATTTCTTTCTTCTGCAAGATCCATTATTCGTTAGTGTTACTTGTAAAATTAGCTGATGATGCCTGCCTGCCTGCCTTGCCTTGTGTTGCTGGTTTAGACTTGACGATGGTAAGACATCTTTTTCCATCCTAGTCATTTCTATAACTTGTGACTCTGCGCCCAGGAGTTGTAGTCGTTAATATATATAACTGGTATCTCCCCTTGCTAGTGGGAAACGCCAGTAACCAACACGGTGGAGTGTTGTATGGTTCAGTTAGAGCTTTAGTAGAAATAGGACTCCGAGTAGATAGAGCCTTTGCAGGGGAAGTGATTGTTGTAGGGGATGAAGCCCTTCAGTTGGTTTGAAGAGTCCTTTAATTAGTTTGTTCTTATAGTTTCTGACTTTCTGCAGTAAATTTTGCTTATTTGTCCTCAGCTTCAAGCTGTTTCAATTTGCTTGGAGGATAGGACACCGTAACCATGTTCCCCCTATTTAACCTGGCCTAAGAGAAATGCAGTGGCTCAATGTGCCGACGTCCCAATATCATCAACACGTAGTCATGCCGCTTAGGAGTATTTATGGTGTTCTTTAAAAAGTATAAAAAAATCTTTTTTTTTTTTTTTTTATTTTCTTTGATTAAATAAAAAATACTTAACTATTTGTCGGTTATTTAAATTTAATTGATTTAAGTTTAAATGTATGTATAATTAATATTTTTTAAACGTTTTCAAACCAACAGAATTAATTAAAAAGAGCTATTTTTTAAAAAAATAAAATAAAATTCATTTTAATAAAAAGAATCTCTCCATGGTGACGTAAAAACAGAGGTGGGAAAAAACACAAGAGAAGCAGAAAAAGAAGACATTTCACAGTTACTAATGAAACAAACATCAAGAGAGAGCGGCAGAGGTAGAGAAATGAGTGCCCACAATGCAGCTGTCTCCAGCCCATTTCCCTCCTCTTTTTCTCACCTCACCCACCCTCTTTATAAACCCCTCTATCTCTGCTTCTCTGCAATCAACCAATTATCACCACCGCACTCCAACAAGCCCATTCCCCGCTGCCGCCGCGTTGACGCAGCCTCCTCTGCCACCTCGGCCCAAAAATGCTGCTCCTCCCAGTTATCTTCTCTCTGATCACATTCAGAGTAGCCTCGGCCTCTCCAACAGATCAAACGCTTGATCTAAGGCCGGAGTACTTCAATCCAAAGCTGCCGCCGAGAGCTCTCTCCTCCTCCAAGAGATTCGAAGGCTCCTCCGATTTGGTTAACCTCAGATACCACATGGGCCCCGTCCTCTCCTCCTCCCCCATCAACGCCTACATCATCTGGTACGGTCGCTGGGCCCCCCAGCAGCAGCACATTATCAAGGACTTCCTCCTCTCCATCTCCCCCTCGTCGGGCGCCGCCGTCGCTAACCCGACGGTGGCTGGGTGGTGGAAGACCGTCTCCCTCTACACAGACCAGACCGGCGCGAACGTAACGCGGTCAGTCCTCATCGCCGGCGAGTACTCCGACAAGGGGTACTCGCAGGGGGCCCACCTCACTCGGCTCTCTGTCCAGCAGGTCATCGCTAACGCTGTAAAGTCCGCCCCGTTCCCCGTCGACCACAAGAACGGGATCTACCTCATCCTAACCTCCGTGGACGTGACCATGCAGGATTTCTGCCGCGCCGTCTGTGGGTTCCACTACTTCACTTTCCCTTCTCTCGTCGGCTACACGCTTCCCTACGCGTGGGTCGGAAACTCGGGTCGTCAATGCCCGGAGGTTTGCGCGTACCCGTTCGCCATACCCGGATACATGGCGGGCGGAGGCCCCGGTGCCCTGAGCCCGCCCAATGGGGATGTGGGCGTGGACGGGATGATCAGCGTGATCGGGCACGAGCTTGCGGAGCTGTCTTCGAATCCGCTGATAAACGCTTGGTACGCCGGGGAGGACCCGACGGCGCCCACGGAGATCGGGGATCTGTGCGAGGGGCTCTATGGCACAGGCGGCGGCGGGGGGTATATCGGGCAGGTGATGAGGGATAACGGCGGGCGGAGCTTCAATATGTACGGGAGGGACGGGAGGAGGTATTTGGTGCAGTGGATATGGAGCCCCAATTTGAAAGCTTGTGCTGGTCCCAATGCTCTGGACTAAGCTGTTGTCTCCCACCGTGCTGAAGAATTTATTTTTTATGTTTCTCTTTTTTGATCAAGAAAGAGGTCGCGAGGATGGAGTTGTGGGGAGGAGGAGCTGCTAGCTAGCAGGGTTTGTGAGTTTTGTAGTATTTATTATTATATTATTTATATTTATATACGTTTCATTGTAAANTATAAAAAACGGGAGCCGACGGCTCCAAAACCGTCTGAGGGCTCTGCGACGCCCTCACGCGTCGCAGAGCCCCGTGCCCGATTTGAAAATGGGCATTTGAGTGGAATACGAATTAGATATAAACTTTGCTCGTGTTAATGAACTTGCATGCAAGAAGGAGGCTCGACGGTTGTGGATCTGGCACAAAAATGTTGGGTTTGACCCGAACTATCAAACGGATCCTAAGCCAAAAGAGGAGCATTTTCGTGCTAGCGGATTATTTATTCGAACCCACTATCCCAACAGTAACGGGTCGGTTTCATTCCAAAAAAATAAATCGGGTCGGACCACCCCATTCGGTTTACATCTGACGTCTCCCTTCTCCAAAAGCACTATATCTCCACTGCAAAACCCTAACGTCTCAGTCTCACCGCAAAATCAATTCCCAGTCTCTCTCTTTCCGACTCTCCTCGTTTCCCTTTCAAGATGGTGAAGAAGAGTAAAAGTAAGCAGACAATAACTGTTTTTGGCGATATCCACAGTGCTATTTTGTTTTCAAAAACGGAAACAAAATTGAATTTTACTTAACTTGTTTTTTCTTTATTCTTGTAGAGAGCAAGAGCAAGAGAATTCCCTTAAAAAAGAAGTACAAGATAATTCGGAAAGTAAAGGAGCACCATAAGAAAAAGGCGAAAGAAGCTAAGAAGCTAGGTCTCAATAGGAAGAAGAAGGTGGAGAAGGATCCTGGCATTCCCAATCAGTGGCCCTTCAAGGAACAGGAGCTTAAGGCTCTCGAGGCTCGTCGTGCTCGTGCTCTTGAGGAATTGGAGCAGAAGAAAACTGCCCGCAAAGAACGGGTATTGAAATTTTTGATCAGTTATATTTTAATTATTCGTTGAATACCCATCTATTGAATCTTCGATTGATACTAAGGGTTTATTGATTGAAAATTATAAGCAATGTGATTGAAGTTTCCCGTTTCTGGGTCGAGTCTAATCATTTTAGCGTACTTCTAGATGGGTGTATTTATGTTCACCCTGAATTTCAGAGTTCATTTGGTTACATTTGCTTATCTTTTTTCTCTTATCTTTTTTTTTAAAAAATTTCTGAAAGTTCTTTTTGTTTAAAGGCTTACCTATGTAGAATGACTGTTTTCTTTCGATATTCTGTGTCAATATGGAATTGGGCTGTTGAAGTGGTATTATTTGAATCCGAGGCTTTGTTGTTTTAGTTTCATCGATTCTAAACCTAAACCCCCAGGAGATGCTGCTAACTCTAGTATTTGTCTTTTCAAATACAAATACCATTTGAGGAGAATGCATAAAATAAATTATTCTACGGATTCTTCTTTCTTGTTTGTGATGTTCTTTGCAATTGTTTATATTTTCTGCTATATTTAGGTTACTCCTTCGAGGGATTCTTTAAATCCTTCCAAGTTGATACTTGAATTGAAACAAGGTGGCATTTCCATGAAACCTGGCTAACTATGCCATTGTTTTCCCAACAGTGAACCCTTTAAGGACTTTAAGAGCTAAAGTTCTGTTTACTATAATATTGCTTCTAAAAGTGTCTCTTGATGAATGGATTTCTGCTGATGTTTCTTTTCATGGAATAAGTTTGTTGACTCTGTTCTTACATTTTCCAAACATTTCATCTATTAGTTGCCTAAGTGAATGTGTATGTTTGTTTGCTTTATGCTTCTGCAGGCTCAAAAGAGAAAGCTGGGGTTGATTGACGATGATAACACCCCTAGCATAGAAAAAGAAACTATCCAAGGCGAGAAGGATGCTGATGGTCCCACTGAAGTTGGGAAAAATCGTGGTATATGCAACATGATTTATGATAAAGTTACTTTTTGTCCTTGAATCTTTTTTTGATCCATATACTTTTATTCTGTAACACATTTTGATTTCTTGCAGATAATTCTGACAGGGCTTTTTACAACGAACTGGTCAAAGTGATTGAAGCTTCTGATGTCATTTTGGAAGTTCTCGATGCTCGTGATCCCCTTGGTACTCGGTGTGTAGATATGGAAAAGATGGTGATAAAATCGGGTCCTGACAAGAAACTTGTTTTGCTCCTGAATAAAATCGGTACATCGATGCTCAATTTCCTAAAAATCCACACTTCCCTATTCTGAAGGATCCCCCACTTTGATTTCTTGTTTTTTTCCCCTTTCTTTCAGCATTTCAATGCACATTTATTTTCTGTAGTTTCAAGAAGCAGGTGAATTGAGAATAGTTTATCGAAGCAGACGATTCTTACTGATCTCAATAAAAACAAACGCAACCGACAAGAAAAATAGAAATGGAATGAAACAGAATACTGATGACCCTTTATATTTTTCAGTTGTATACACTAGTTAATTTTGCTGGGTTATGTTTTCCTTGACATTCAAGCTATAAAGCATGTTTTAATACTTGTAAATGACAGTGCTTCAGGCTCCCTCCTTCAAAAAGTATCTATCTATAATTGATATTCAACAACATTTTTGACAATATCCTGGGTTCTAAACCTCTGCTGCCACTTTTCTTTATTGATCCAAATTCCTTCATGTCAGATCTCGTACCTCGTGAAGCTGTTGAGAAATGGCTCAAGTATCTCAGAGAGGAATTGCCTGCAGTTGCCTTTAAGTGCAGCACACAAGTGCAAAGGGCAAACTTGGGGTGGAAGTCTTCTAAGGCCTTCAAACCTAGCCACCTTCTGCAAACTAGTGACTGTCTTGGTGCTGAAACTCTTATCAAGCTGCTTAAGAACTACTCAAGGAGTCACGAGGTACTTCAGAATATTATTACTTTATTCATCCCATAGTTTTAGGCCCTCTTGAGTGGTTGACATTATGTTGTTCAAGCCAGTGATATCTTATAAGTAGTTCTGATGTTGACTTGATTTTGGGCTTTCTCAGATTAAGAAGTCCATCACAGTAGGTGTAATTGGACTGCCTAATGTAGGCAAGAGTAGTCTTATTAATAGTTTGAAGAGATGCCATGTGGTCAACGTTGGCGCTACACCAGGGTTAACAAGATCAGTGCAGGAAGTTCAGCTGGACAAGAATGTCAAGTTGTTGGACTGCCCTGGGGTTGTCATGCTCAAATCTGGGCAGAATGATGCATCCATAACACTTCGAAATTGCAAAAGGATTGAGAAGCTAGAAGATCCAATTGGTCCAGGTATGCCTGCCTGCCTGCACTTAGATGTTCAATTTTATTTTGTATGTTGGTACATTGCACGACTTGTTTTAAACTATGTCACTAGTTTCCCCCATTATGTTCTATTCATGAAAGGTTTTTCAAATAGCTACTATTTTAGGGCGTCATTCTTTGTTAGTCGTGCACTTGGATTATATATCCCCCCTCCCCTTGTTCTTTAATGGACTCATATGTGCATCATATGAAGTGGTTGAGAACTTTTTCACAGTTGGATATTCCATTGAACTTATTTTAAGTAATCATGTGGTAGGCATTTTCAAATCCAAGAACAAATTGAAAGATAAATAAAAAGGTTCCATTGTCCACCATAGGCTAAACTGAAATATAAATAACGTGGAGGAGTTGGGATGAACTATGTCGTAAAACTCGTCATTTAACTTAATCATATTTCATTATCCTTTAAGGATCAATTTTACCAATGGTAAGTCATTAACCCAATGGACGTAAACTTGTCCTATTAATACTCCAATTAATCTATACATAAATAATAAGTCAACATATACTGGATTCAAATATATTACCATATCATTTACGACTTTGACATCAGTCTAGTAATCTAATGCCAGCTTCCGTTAAAGAAAGATGTCTGCTAAGTCATACACAAACCAACTTGTAGAAGCATTAATATTTACAACAATTACCTATTTGATACAGAATTATCACTGAGATATATTGTTATTTATACAACCATCAAAATTGGTCAGAATTTTACATCAGCTATGAAATAAAACTAAATACAGTACATACTATCCGAAAAATATAAGTTGACAAAAATAATATCTCCAGAGACTTATACTAAATTTTTCAATCATCACTCCTACTCATCAGGTAAGAACTCGTGCGAATCATCTGAATGGTTAGTAAAATAGTAAGAGAGTGAGCCAAATGCTCAGCAATGCACAATATATAGCAAAAATATGCAATTCTTTTACTTAAAACTTAATAGTAGGGATAGATATCATCATCAAATATAATAATTTAAAACATAGTTATGATACTTATAAAATTTTTCTTCTGGTTTCTTATCTTGTTCTTTCATTCAAAATATGATAAAACCATACATTTCTTATTTTTCTTTAGGGACTATGGCCAGTAGGCCTTACTAGTTAAAGGAACGGTTGATCGAAACCTGAATTGTATTTTTTCTCTACACAAACAAAGGCCTACCCTCCTATTCAAGAACCCGGAGGTGGGCCTTCTATATTTTTCTCCCTATAGATTGGGCCAAAATCGAATTGCTATACTTATCAGGCAACGATCTTTCACTATAATGTACTAATGTTTGCCAGAAAATACTATCTGTTGATCAATCTTTGGTCCATCTTCTTAATTCATTTCAAATTCCTTGTGAAAACTCTACACTTGTTTTGGGTACTTATTTTGAATTTTTTTCATTCCAGAAGAAAATAATCTTACTTTTTTTGAATTTTTTTCACTTAAAAGAAAATAATCATATTTCTTATCATTGTGTAGAGCTTCTGTTTACTTTCCATAAATAGGGCTGAAACTTAGCATTTAAATATTAGAATGTAGCAAATCATCAAAATCATTCATATGCTGAAATAATAATTTGTAATATATTACATGCTGAAAATTCAGGACTTGTACATGGTGCATTTAGCTGGTTCAGTTGCCGGTTTGGAGCCAATTTAATGGCCGGGTTAGTGGCCGACCTTGGCTGATCTTTATGGACTAAAATGAAAACTCGATGCTTAAGCCGGTTCGCTACTGGTTCGATGGCCGATTCGGTGGCTAGTTCGGATTGGTTTTTATAGCTTAAAATTCAGCAACATCATTATTGCTTCAACCGGTTCAGGGGCTGGTTCAGGGGCCAGTCGAGACTAATTTTATAATTTAAAATTTAGCATCGGTAATTGATATTTTAGCCAGTTTAGGGGACTGATTCAGGGGCCGGCTCGGGGTGAATTTTACAGTATCAATAATGATGCTTCGGCCGGTTCAGGGCCAATTTTTGCATATTAAAATTCTGCATCAGCAAGGCCGGTTCAGGGCCGGTTCGGTGGCTGGTTCAGACCTAATTTTGCAGGTTGACAAATCAGCATCACCACATGATGCCTTAGCCGATTTGGCTGCCAGTTCAGCAGGTTTAGAGGCTAGTTTAACATATTTTTCTAGGCCGCAAATTTCAGCATGCTTCATCCGGTTCGGTTACTAGTTTAAGGCCCAATTCAGTGGCCGTTCAAGTTTAATTTTACAGGTTGACACTTCAACATCACCACATATTTCCATAGCTGATTTGGCTGCTGGTTTAGAGGCCAATTCAAGGCCGGTTTAGTGGCTGCTATTTCAACATCAGTATGGATGCTGTTCAGTCAGTTCTGTTGCTGTTTAAGAGCCCGGTTCAGTGACTAATACGGGGTGTTTTAGACAGCCGATTTACAGGTTGACAGTTTAGCCTTCGCACATGATGGCTTAGCTGGTTCAGCTGCCCGCTCAGCCAGTTTAGTTTATTTTCCTAGGCTGCCAAGTTCATCATCAGCATGGATACTGGGCCAGTTCTGTTGCTGATTTAAGGGCCGGTTCAGCATATATTCTACAGCTGAAATTCAACATCAGTTTGTGATGCTTTGGCCGGTTCACTTTCTGAATTGATGGTCAGTTCAGGGATTGGTTTAGTTGCCGGTTCAGGCTGCCTCCTACAGCTGAAGAATACGGCATCAGCACCTACAGGTTCAGCAAGAACTAATTTATTTCCTGTTCTAAAATGATGATATGATAAAACAGTATAGTAGATTAAGGAATTTAAGTATTGGAGCAACAATACTTAAGGAAAATCAGCAAAAATCAACAATATTTGAAAGAAAAGCATAGTGTATACTTGCCTAAATTTCTGCTGCAACCGTGGCTTACTGATTTTTCTCTTCATCCTTTCTGCCTAATGGTTCTTCCTTCTGCTCAGTTTTCCTTCCTTTTTCTCTTCTCACATAACCCTTATATAATTTGGGCTAAAATTGTTGAGTCACCTTATTTTGAAGGAGCTGCTTCCAGCACGCTCCATGATTGTTAGGATCGAGTTTCAAGTTTCATGATTATGCTAATTATATTAAAAACCCAGAAGAGGCTCACCTCAAGATGCAACAGTGACGCGAAAATTATCCAATGAAACCGACTAGCAACCGAATTAGTTCCGGTTGATAAAAAGGCAGCACCCTCGATAAGAAGGTAGCCTGATTGCCGAATTCTCAACCGATTAGTAACTGAATTAAATTCGATGGGCTAAATACAACCCGAGCAGCAGCAGAAGCAGTTCGGGCAACAGTATATACATGATAATTTAGTAGCTTCAGCAACATATTTTATTTGATAATTCAGTAGTTTCAGCGCATATATACGCATGGCAGCTTCATCAAGCAGCATATAAGGATCATGCTTCAATAGCATCAGCAGCACGACAGCTACAGTAAGGTAAGCAAACCAGCTGACAGCAGCATACCTCAGCAAAAGTCCATGGAGCTGATAAAAATTCAACAATTTCAGCAGCCACATAGCAGCATCTTAAGGCCACAAAATAGTATAATGACTCAGCAAAATTTACAAAAGTAATTCAGCAAATTTAGGGGATAAATCAGCAATATTTATGGGACACTAATCTGTATTTGGAAAGCTGATGGATTGTGCTAGCAACAACTCCTTCAAAATGAGGTGACTTAGCAATTCTAGCCCAAATTATACAAGGGTTATGTGAGAAGAGAAAAAGGAAGGAAAACTGAGCAGAAGGAAAAACCAAAAGGCAGAAAGGAGAAGGAGAAAAATCAGTAAGCCACCGTTGCAGCAGAAATTTGGGCAAGTGTACATATGCTTTTCCTTCAAATGTTGTTGATTTTTGCTGAATTACCTTTGTAAATTTTGCTGAGTCATTATGCTATTTTGTGACCTTAAGATGCTGCTATGTGGCTGCTGAAATTGTTGAATTTTTATTAGCTCTATGGACTTTTGCTGAGGTATGCTACTGTCAGCTGGTTTGCTTACTTTACTGCTGCTACCGTGCTGTTGATGATATTGAAGCTTGATCCTCACATGCTGCTTGATGAAGCTGCCATGTGCGTTGAAACTACTGAATTATCAAATAAAATATGTTGCTGAAGCTACTGAATTGTCATGTATATACTGTTGCCCGAGCTACTTCTACTGCTGCCTAGGTTGTATTTAGCCAATTGAATTTAATTCAGTTGCTAATCGGTTGAGAATTCGGCAATCAGGCTATCTTCTTATCGAGGGTGCTGCTTTTTTATCAACCGGAACTAATTTGGTTGCTAACCGGTTTCATCGGATAATTTTTTTGTCACTGTTGTGTCCTGTGATGAGCCTCTGGTTTCTGGGTTTTTGATATAATTAGCATAATTATGAAACTCGATCCTTACAATCCTTTCCTCCTCACAAAGTTTCGTCCTCGAAATTTGAATAGAATTATAGACCTTAATGATGGAAAAGATGAGGATACTTGTCTTGAATTTCATCCTCTCGTTCCCACGTGGATTCTTCTTGTGAATAGTTTTTCCACAAAACTTTCACCAACAGAATAGTCTATGTCCGGAGCACTTGATCTCTATGGCCCAAAATCTGCACTGGTTCCTAAATATATGTTAGATTTTCATCGATTGTCAAAGGCTCATACTCAATAATGTGGGTCGGATTATGGATATATTTCCGGAGCAGAGATACATGAAAAGCATTGTGTACTTCCCCCATATTTGGTGGTAACGTCAACTGATAGGCTACTTTGCCAATTTTCTCCAAAATTTCAAAAGGGCCAATAAATCTTGGCTTAAATTTCCCCTTTATCCCAAATCTGGATATCCCTTTAGATAGCGACATTTTCAAGGAAACATAATCTCCAACTTCAAATTTTAGGTTCGATTTTTTTCGGTCTACATGGCTTTTCTATTTACTCTGGGTCACTTCTAATTTCTCATGGATAATCTTGATCTTGTCATATGTCTCCTTAATAATGTTCGGTCCCACAAGCCTTTTATCACCTGTTTCTTCCCTATGAATTGGTGATCGATATTTCCTCTCGTACAATGCCTCAAAAGGGGCTATTCCAATGCTGACCTGGTAACTGTTGTTATATGCAAATTTGGCCAACGCCAAGTGATCGTCCCTATTACCTTTCATTTCCAATACCAAAGCCCTTAGCATATCTTTTAAAATCTGAATGGTTTTCTCTGATTATCCGTCCGTTTGTGGGTGATGAGCTATGCTGAATTTCAATTCCATTCCTAATTCACGGTACAAGCTTTCCCAAAATTTCTTGACAAACCTTAGATCTCAGTCGATCACGATCTCATCAATGTACATTAGGGCTAACCGATCCCTTGAATAAGTTACCCGAATGGCTAGAAAATGTGATGATTTTATTAGCCTATTAACAATCACCTAGATGGCATCGTGGTTTTTCGGAGTCCACGGCAATCCCATTACAAAATCCATTGATATATCTTCCCACTTTCAACTTGAAGTAGGCAATGGTTGCAACAAACTAGATGGCTTCTTGCGCTCAACTTTCAGCTGTTGACAAACCAAGCATTTTCCTACATAACTTACAATTTCTATTTTCATATTCCTCCACCAAAATATTTTCAAATCTTGATACATCTTATTGATCTCTGGGTGAATAGTATATTTCGATCAATGAGTTTCCTTCATAATTTTCTCTTTTAATTTTCCAACATTTAGCACACATTCAATCCCGGAATCTCAAGACACTATCAGCACAAATATTAGAATCAACTCTAGAATCCCAATTCAAATCTCCAGCAATATCAGTTAAGAATGGATCATTCATCTGTTCTTTCTTAATCCGTTTTAATATCTCCAATTGAATCTGAAGATATGATAGAATCATATGATCACCTTGAACGTACCTTTTAATGTCATATTGCTTTACGCACTCCAGCATCTCCATCTCTCTAATTTTCAAATTAGCCACAAATGTCGTTTAACGATTTAAAGTATCTGCTACCACATTGCCTTTCCCAAGTTGATACTGGATTTTACACTCATAATCCTTCAAGAAATCTAACCATCTTCTTTGTCTAATGTTCAACCCATTCTGGGAGAATAAATATTTCAAACTTTTATGATCCAAATATATCAGAAATTTTTCATCATATAAATAATGTCTCCAAATTTTCAAGGTAAAGACTACTGCGGCCAACTTTACGTTATGAGTTGGGTAGTTCTTCTCGTGTACCTTCAATTGCCTTAACCCATAAGCTATTACTTTTCCATGCTGCATCAGTACAGAACTCAATCCCGTCTTCGAAGTATCACAATAAACCACATATCCACCAAATTTTTCAGGAATTGTCAGGATCGGAGTAGTAGTCAACCGATTCTTTAACTCTTAAAAACTCTGCTCATATTCATCAGTCCATACAAAATTATCTTCTTTCTTCGTCAATTGAATTAGTGACATAGCAATTTTTAAGAAATTTTTCACAAATCTTCGATAGTAACCTACCATTCCAAGGAAACTCTGTACCTCTGTTACTGTTATAAGGCTGACTCCAATTAATAACAGCTTCAATATTTTTAGGATCAACCGAAATACCTCCTTTCGATATGATTTGACCCGAGAATGCTACTTCTTCAAGCCAAAACTCAGACTTTTTTAATTTAACATACAGTTTCTTTTCCCGAAGTGTCTAAAGCATAATTCTTAAATGTGCCTTGTGATCTTCATAACTCATTGAGTAGATCAGTATGTCATCAATAAATACTACAACAAATTTATCCAGATATGGCTGAAATACTAGATTCATTAAATCCATAAAGGCTACAGGAGCATTGGTCAACCGAAACAGGATAACTAAAAATTTGTAATATCCATACCTCGTTCGGAATGCAGTTTTTGACACATCCTCCTTTTTAATTTGTAATTGGTGATATTTCAAACGTAGATCAATTTTAGAAAATATTTGCGCCCCTTGCACTTGATCGAAGAGGTCATCTATTATTGGCAACAAGTATTTATTCTTGATAGTGATCTTGTTTAGCTCTCGGTAGTCAATACACAGTTGTAATGATCCATTTTTTTTTTTACAAACAACACTGGAGCACCCCAAGGAGATACGCTTGGTCGGATAAATCCTTTTTTTAGAAGTTCCTGCAATTGCTACTTTAGTTCTTAATTTTGTATGTACCATTCTATATGGTGCTTTTGAAATTGGGGCTGATCCAGGAATAACTTCTATTTCAAATTCAATCTCTCGATGTGGTGGTAAACCAGGTAATTCTTCAGGGAAAATATCCTCAAATTCATAAAATACTAGAATATCCTTTGTTGGCACATCATGACTTCTAATTGTGCTTGTATAAGCCAAATAGGCTTGACATCCATCCTCCATTAAGTAATGAGCATGCAAAGCTGAAATAAAACAAGGCAACTTCTTCTGTGTTGCCCCTTGAAAATACAACGGTTCATTTCTCGGTATGGTGAGATGAACCCGTTTATGGAAACAATCAACGTTAGCATAATAATTTACAATTCAGTCTATACCGAAAATCACATCAAAATCATACATCTCTAATAATATCAAATTCGCGACTAGCTGCGATTCACCAACCCATACTTCACACTTTGAATACATAATATCCGTCATCAGAAATGATCCCGCCGGTATTGATACAACTAGTACATGCTCTAGAATATGCGGGGTTGACAACAAATGACATACAAATCTTGGAGACACAAAAGAATGAGTGGAACCGGAGTCTATAAGTACATGTGCGGGAGTACCAAAAATAGAAAGAGTACTTTTCACAACATTAGGGGTTGCCTCCACATCTTGAACTTGGACTGCTAAAGCTTTGCCTGGAACACTTGGCTTTCCTACCAATGGCCCCTTCTGCTTTGAACAATCTTTAATCAAGTGACCGATTTGGCCACAATTAAAACAGGCTCCCGAAGATTTATTACAAGGTCTTTCTCCATGCCACTTTTCACATTGCGTACATGCTGTTGTTGCTACTGTTGCCGTTGGACTCGATCTCACCGGAGGGCCTACTTTCTTCTTTCCCTTCTCTTCCATCTTTGCCATCTTTAAAGGTGCATCTGACATCGAACCAGAACCTGATACTGGGCCTCCTCAACTTCCCGGTTTCTTCCTGAAAAATTGCTCCCTTTAAACTCGGTCCAAGACATCCCCATAGGTCTGCAGCTTCAAAGTCACCAGCTGCTTTCTAATCTCATCCCGCAATCCAGACTGAAATTTCATTGCCTTTCTTACTTCGTCTTGAACAATATGTGGCGCATAACGAGACAATTCCATGAACTTTGCATCATATTATGATCAACCGGAACTAATTCGGTTGTTAACCTATTCCATCGGATAATTTTCGTGTCACTGCTGCATCCTGAGATGAGCCTCTGGTTTCTAGGTTTTTAATATAATTAGCATAATCATGAAACTTAAAACTCGATCCTTACAGGAGCTTTGTCCCATATTGGCACCATAGGCTAGGGCTAACACGCACACTCCTTAACGGTGAAGAAAAAGATGCAGATCTCCTGGAAGATCATCAATATAAAAATAACAGTTGATGAACCTTATGCTCCACAGCCTAGTTCATCAAGTTCAGAACTTAATTCACAGAAAACGAGCTCAATTTGTGGAGTACAAACACCCCCCCCCCCAAAAAAAAAAAAAAATAGGGGATTCGAGCAAATTATTGCCGAATATGTTCAATCAGGTTACAAAAACTCCCTGGGTTGGTCTGAGGAAGGAAGAGGATCAACTAGTGATGACAGATAATAGCAGTAAGCAATCTGTTGTCTGGTGTGCTAGTGCAAGATCCCTCATTATTGGATGTGATGCTAGATGTTGAAATTTGGCAGAAGAATCTGATTCCAGTGCAAAATAAGCAGAAGAAGAAAGCAGCTAAGGACAAGGAAGAGAGTGTTGGGTTTAACTATTTGCTGATAATCATGGAGTGGTGAAAGCCATGCAATTGAGCTATGTGGTGCAATCAACAGTGGTAACTCAAGTAGCCCAATCTGATGTTGATGAAGATATTAAGCACTGGGAAAACAAATTATAGCTTATTGCTTGAGTAGGAAAATCCCTTTTAGAGCTATGGAAATCGAGTGAAAAACAATTAGGGTGGGTTTTCTCTTTATCAAAAAGTTTTCATTATGTTTCAAGTGCTCTTCATTGTGAGTTTGATAGTCTTTTGCATGTGCAGAATTTATTATGAGTATTGTAAGGATTTAGACAAGTGGAGGGTTCATTTTAGGTTTGAAAATGAGGAGCTCAATTTTATTCCACTTTGGATAACTTTCTTGAGCTACCTCTACACTCCTGGACAGCTGTTTTCTGTAAACTGAGTAGCTGCTTGTGACAACTGTTTGGACTTCTGTTTAACTCACAGCTTAGAGGGAGAGAGTCTTGTTTGCCTGGCTGCTGGTTGAAGTTAATGTGAAGAAGGCTATCAAGGAGGTTATACAGCTGCAGATCCTGAAGTGGAAATGATCAAGCAGAAAGTCTGTGTATGAAGACAGCCTGTGAAATGCAACAAACGCTGCAATTAGTCATTATGAAAATGAGTGCTCTACAAAACCTCTGTAAAGCTGGATGTAGAGGCTGAAAGCTAATAAAATTCTGGACAAAAAGCTGATCTGTTGATCAAAGATGAAAATATCAGTCAATATGTATCGTTATTATATTATCTGATACCGATATTTCTAATATTGCAATAATATCACAATATGTTATCGTATTTGTGATATATTGGCTAATGTTTCCGTTTCAGCTTATGATTCTTAGGAAATTTTTTTTCAATATATCTGATACTGATACGTATTGTCTGATATTAATATAATTATAATGACTCAAAATAATATGGATATTTTCATCCATTGTATGGACGGTTAGATTGAGATAGCAAAGAAAAGTTTTACTGAGCCTACAAGTCAGAACGACCTTTTGCTGTCAATACACACACTTTGTGATGTGGACAAGAGGAGTGAGAAAGTGTGGAGAACCCCCTAGCTGGAGGAACAACTGATGTGAAATGAGTTAAGGCTTTTGAATTTAAGAGGCTTGAATTGGTCTCCAAGCAAAATTAGTCTATTTTTTACAAAAGAATAAAAGAGGGCTGGTTGGTTTGTTGAAATTGAGGACTGCTATTATAGCGGGCAGTAAAAAAGATAACATAAGATGCCGATGGACTTGCAATTATCATTACGCATTAAATTGAAGAATATGGTTCTCATGGTACTGGTAGTTTTCATGGTAAACTGGTTCAAGCTAGTGACCCAGCTATTCACTGTGAGGTGATATATCCATTAATTTCATATAAAATTGCAGCGTAAATAATTATGTCTCACATCTTGACAGCCTGAAAATTACAGAATTTACATTTGCTTGAGGCTGCTCACAAGACAGGGTTTCACATTGGCATTGTTGTGGCACTAGTGGTGGATTTAGCGGTTCTTTCACATCATTGGACTCTCATTCTGTTGCCTTTCCTCAGTATCCAACTCTTCCACATGTTTGATTCTCAAGTATCCATTGGGTAATGCATGATTCAAATTAGGATGTTATTCGCCCTGGTGTGAGATTGGTGAAGTTCAAATACAAAAATCTTCCCGTCATCGACGTGGATGGAAAGTGCATGGACGGTCTTGGTGACATATATTGCATAGAAAATGTTGGAAAATATTTTATGCTGGCATTTGGGGCAATTGATATATGGGTTGGAAAAATAAAGTTCTGGATGACTGCCCAAAATCCATAAAAAGAGTCAAATCCATGAGCCATCCTACACAATGATGATTGATTAAAAGAGCAATAGGGTGGAGGTCTTGTATTATTATTTCCCATCACCCTTCGCCCAAATCTCCTTGTGCACTGATTGCAAATTAGTCTTTTTTTTAACCCACAGGAGTTTGTGATGTCCAAGGTTTCAACATGTTGAGAGCTTGGGGCTTGATGATAAGAACTATTTAAACACCGGTATTCATCCCGTGCCTCAAGAATGTTGGACCCAATTGGCATCACCTCCACCTTCTTGGGAAACCAAAGAAATGACCACTTCACTTTAGTAGCATATAAATTCATTTTATTATTAAGTGTTATAATTCAAAATAATTTTGAATAAATTACACATAATTTTACTTCTTATCATTGATTCCATTAGTGATTCCGTCGATCTAATCTATCTCAGAGTGTGCATACAGTACCATTACATGTAGACGGAATAGTAAGATAAGTTGCTCAGACTATCCTCAATACCACCAACAATTTCTTCGTAATGACGATTCCATCAATGGACATACATTTTACAGCATGTCATTCGATTCTCATTCTATTTAACTCGAACATCTAATGTGGAGGGAGTCATCATGATTAGGTTGAATTGGAATGAGTAGTAAGAATCCAAATTGTTGAGGTGTGCAGTATAAAAAATGCCACTTCACAATATTGAAACAAATCATTGGAACCTGGCTGCACCAAATCCATGAACCATTGATGTTGGCATGCAAGCAAGTGCTGAAAAATCTCATCTATGGATGGTGTGCACATGAACTGTTAAAAAAATAATCAACTTAAGCATAATGGAATTTATGTGATTAATGAAAAGATAACCGTAACAATTATTTTTTGGTTGTAGCTTTGTTCATCTAGGGTGTGTCATTGTTGCTGCAATGTACACAAGTATTTCCATGATCCAATCCTTCACATTTGTCCATTTATATATTATACCAATGGGGTGTGTTTTCATTTAGTTCTCTTGGAATAGACTCAGAAGCAATCGATGGTAGTCTATCCTATCCCATATCTGTAGAATTAATAATAATGCCACCCATTTCCCATTGCTTCAGGATCGGTGGCTTTGCATAGCTCTTTGTAGAGCCATGATAAGAGGAACCCCAATTGTGCATTTTTACATCATCAAAATTTTCGAGTAGAGGCAAAAACACAAGGTGAACACAGTTTTCAGACTTGTTCTGAAATAACGCCCCTCGTATTAGCTGGAGAATACATGCGGCATAACAATCCACTGTATAATTATCCGCATTTATTGGCATCTCCAATAGAATGTCATCATCTGCCAAATTTGTAAGGGTTGGGATTGGGGAGTTTATAAATAATCCGTGCTGTGAGTGTCATGAGTTTTCTTTCTTTTTTTTTGTTTTTTTTTTTTGTCTAAATGTAATTGTGGAGTTGTGCCATCTGTGGCACTCCCGGTACATCTGCTCGTCTTCAGTCACCTCTCTCATATATTTTCTCCCTTCTGTATTCCTCTTCTACAAACGCTGATACATTCCTTAACCTAAGGGTTTGAATACTCGATTTCGCAAGAGAAAATAAATTCACTTTCTGAAGCTTATGCCACCTGGTGTCACCCCATTCAAAGTTTTTAAAGGCATCCCAATTTGTTAGGGTTAAGTGTTTAACAAATGCCCCTCCTTGCCACATTTAAGCAAAGAGTGATGTTTGGAGGATGACCTTGGGACACCTTCAGATAATGTGACATCTCATGCGTCCTTGCTAGTGTTGTCTAAGGAGTGTCTTCCGAACATTTCTCTTAAGCAAAAGCCATAGTTTTGTTAAGAAATGTAAAAATTTAGTAAAGGGCTTTCTTTCAAATGCCAATGAAGTGCTGGTTTGCTGTGTTGTGTCCATGGAATTAAATATTGTTCGATATATATCGATGTTGGGTTTCCCAAAACGATATTTTCCAATACCGCAAAAAAAAATCACAATATGTCGTATCGGCCCGATATTTAATTGTTATATCGATCGGTATTTACCTATTAGCCTATGATTCACAAAACATTGTTTGCTTCCTATATATCTAATATATATATATATTGTCCAATATGTTCAATATCAATATGACCATAACCAATACCGATATTTTTGTCCATGGTTGTGTCCAAAATTCGATTTCATTTATTACCTACTAGCTTATAAATCATTTCTGCAATAGGATTATAAAATACTTTTTCACGTGGGAAGTCATTTGATATATTTGTCAGATTTGATGTAGCTTTTTCCCCATCCCTGCTTTTTATCATGCAGAGCTACCAATACTTACGTGGAGTTTGTATGGCCGTTATTCATATTGGGCACTATTCTTTTAGACTCTGTTCGTGATTTTAGTTTCATAAAGCTGAAGAAACATTTCATTTGTAAATGTAGTTTTGTTGATTTACTGATTGACCCTTTAATTTTTGTAGTACTTACCCTTTGTGTGTTTAAACACAGTGAAGGAAATTCTGAAGCGTTGCCCAGCCAAAATGCTGGTGACACTATACAAGATCCCGAGCTTTGAGTCAGCTGATGACTTTCTGCAGAAGGTTGCTACTGTTAGGGGAAAGCTCAAAAAGGGCGGTGTTGTTGATACAGAAGCCACTGCAAGAATTGTTCTGCGTGATTGGAACGAGGGTATGCTGTTGAGTAGACATTGCTGTTGGCCTGCCCTTCTAATGATTAATTATGAAAACTAGACCTGATTAAAGTCGGGTTGCCTGGTGGTCCGATCGACCTGATATTTTATAGGGTTTGGTTAAGATATATCTATCTTATGGACTAATATGATTAAAAAATTAAGCCTGATTAAATTTTTTGGTCGAAAATGGTCACAGGTGTAACTCACTGATTCTTCCTAACCCGCCTCAAATTGTGAATTTTTTTTATAAATATTTTCAATTTCAAATAAATACCATGTTTTAGAAAATTTTTTTCAATAAATTATATTCTTATGTAATTAATAACTTTTTATATAATGACTCTTCATTTAATATATGTATAGANGTAATATTTTATATTTTTAGGTTTTTTATGTTAATATGAATTTTTAAATAAAAGTACTTTAAAATAAAGCATGTTTATGGACCGACTTAATTTGGATTATAGACGGACAAATTTAATATTGTAATTAATGGCTCCAAATTTACACCTAAATCCAGCCCGTGGCCAATTTTGATCGAGTCTACTCATGGTGGCCATGTCAATGATATTTTTGATGATAGAATTTCAGGGTGAAGCTTAGGGAATTTTTCATTGGTTTCAGGTAAAATACGGTACTATACGATGCCGCCATCTAGGAACCAAGGGGAGGTCCTGGAGGCAAGGATCGTTTCTGAGCTCGGAAAGGAATTCAATGTTGACGATGTCTATGGTATTGAATCATCATTTATCGGCAGCCTCAAGTCCGTTGATGATTTCCATCTGGTCGAACTTCCTCCTAATCGCCCTCTTAATTTTGATGAGCAGATGCTTGAGGTTTGTTTGCCTTTCCTGAACAACAATTATATTTTTATGTTTTTCCCATAGAAAAAAATATCGGTATTAGAATCAGTTGTGATCATATCGGTATTGGATGATATGTACCATTATCAAATATATCGTAAAAACTAAATTTCGAATAATCGTAAGTTGATGGATAAATATCAGTCGATCTTTTGAATATCGATAAATATGATAACATATTGCATTTTTGCTGCAGTATTAGGAGCTCCAATACTGATATATATTAGGGGCTCAAACTGTGGGCCGCCACCCCCATCTGAAATGGTTATTCCCTACATAATCAAAACAATAAAATATTTATTTTTGTTTTATTTGAAGCTAATATATATTATATTATCATCTTATTGTGTTCCAATGACCATTCATATTGCCATGATTGTTTCTATTGAGATTCTCTTATTTGTGTGTATCCATCGGACTACCTTTTCTTTTTCCCTGTTGAGCAGGTTGAAGAGCAGCCATCAGCTCAAAATGGAGGGAGTGAAGATGGTGAGGACCAATCGATGGGATCAGAAGAAGAGGATGAGGAACAAGGCGGCGGCAATGCCAAGATGAAGGCCAAAAACGCCGCTACCAGGCAAAATGAGATGCTATACCAAGCGGAAGGCATGCTTAAAACCAAGATGAAGCGGGCGGAGAAGAAGAGGCGGAAGAAGGCCAGCAAATTGGCAGCATCAGAGGATGCCATGGACAGTGACAACGATTACGATTTCAAGGTGGATTATGGGCGAGGATCGACTATGAATGTTGAAGATGAGAGTGCAGGAGGCGATCGCCTGGGTGGAATCACTGCTCGGGTGCCCATGGCAGGTGTGGAATTTGACGACCAGTGATGTGTGGGCTTTTTTTTGGGTTTTTGTTTTTGTTATTTGAACATTTCTATATTGAGAGATTAATTACCAAAAAAAAGAAAAACGATGGAAGCTCTGAAAATGTAATTGCAATTTTCCTGTAATAAGATTATAAGGAGCCGGTATGAAATTTTGTCCCAATTTGTTATATTAAAACATATTCGAAGTTTTTGAAATTATATGGGTGCGGTCATGGTACTTGAAATATAATTAATTTGGGTATAAACATTTACATAGAATATAATTTAAT
>JAODPA010106261.1:0-94896 GCA_025585075.1 Nepenthes mirabilis
TATGTTCAACTTGCAGGTTGCCCGACCTTGACTGCCCCTAAGTTGGGAGGGTCCTCACCCTCTGGTTAATAACCCTGGTCATGCAGGCAACCCGTAAGTGGTCAAATATAAACATCGGTCATCCGAGCGGCCCATTAGCGGTCGTATTTAAACCGGGATCATCCAAGTGGCCCGTGATCGGTCTACTGTGAACCTCGGTCATCCGAGCGGCACGTTGGCGGTCGTATTAAACCCTGGTCATTCAGGCGGCCCGTATGTGGCCGGATCTAAACCTTGGTTATCCTAGTGGTCTGATAGTGGTCAAAATCTTAGGGGGCTTATGTAGCACACGCAACGACCTCCTCTACGAAGAGATAGCGTGATCAGTCAACGATGGTCGAAAGGAGAAGAATCCTTCTCCAATGTTGGCCGCCCAAGTCAGCACTTGGGCAGCGCCACTAGGCTTCACTCACGAGCCGCCACTATTAGGCTGGTTAACACAACCGCCTACAAAGAACCTAAGGACCTTACTCCATTGGCAGCACTACCGTGGCCGCCAATTAACTGAGTTGGCCATCCGATGTAACAGATATGCAAACACAAAAGTAGTAAAGGCAAATGGACCCAAAGTTGAAAAGTTTCCATTTTATTATTTCCAAATGTGTTATAAAATACATCCAATGTACATAAATGCAAGGGTTGTCCCAAAAATGTACAACATAAGAAGTTACGAGGGCGGCGGAGGCCTTTGACTGCCACAAGGCTCCCCTACGAGAATGTCTCTACGCTACGCCGCTCTGTTGGATAGATTGATGAGGTCAACAAGGAAGTCAGGATCAACTAACTGCACGATGCGCTGACTGACGTTGACCCCTTCCAACAGTCGTGCATACATCATACTGTCGACCTCGTGGGGGCGGATGCGGAGACTCAAGTCGTTCTCCAAGGTTGCCACCTGCCCAGCAAGTTGATCAGTGCGCGTTTTGGCTCTATCGCTCTCTTCCTTCAAACGGGCAACCTCAGCCTTTAAGTCCGCAACCTCAGCCTTTAAGTTCAAATTCTCCACTTCAACACCCGCCAGAACAGTCTTGAGGGCAGTAGTCTCCTCACGGTTCTCCCCCCTGAAGCAGCCAACTTAGCATCTAACTAGGCAATCTTTGCCTCCCTATCGGAGATCACCCGGTCTTACTGGTTCATTACCTTGATGATGGCAGCAACCACCTTTGACTTTTGCATAGAAGACAAACGAAGAACAAGTTAGAAAACCTGAAAGGGGAAAGTATGCAGAAGCCATCGCAAAGAATTATACCTTGCAAACTCTCTTCGTAGGCCTCTCAGGCCTATCCTCCAGACTTGGCCTTGGCGACAGTAGGCCAGGAGCGACGTCCTCTCGAGCTGAGCTGGCAGCAGTATCCTGCAGAATCTCGTCTAAAAGCCCATCATCGGCATCGTCCGTAGCAACCGCAGGCTCCCCGACTACAGCCTCCGCAGCAACTGTCGGAGGATCAAGATCCACCATTGGCTCCACAGCAGGCGCCTGCACGACTAGAGAGCCAATAGATGGCTCCTGCACCTCCACCACTGGCTCACAGGCAGGCTCCGTAAAGGACTCCGTTTGCACCGCTTGGGGAGCCGCCTGTGGCGCGGGCTGCGCCAAGATAATACTCTCTCCCCTGGCCATCGGCAAGTCCTCAAAGGATTTTTCCATTCCCGTGGTACAGCTTGGGCCGGTGTAGATCCCGACGGTGACGTAATTGGGGCCCGATGACGACGAGGAAGGCCTCTCCAACACCATCCTCCTAGCCCACTGACCGATAAAGTCTTCATCTGTGGGGCAGAGACGGATAAGTAGGCCCTTGGAGTCCTTCGGCTATACCATCATCGCCTGCGGCCTGAGCTTTTGAACCGGGGAAGGCGGTCCCCAGTTCACCTTCTTGATCTCTACCCTAGAGATCAAGAAGTCCCATTTGAAGTCCACAATGTGGTCTTTGACCAATTTGGTCAGCCACTCTAAGGACGCCTTCTCTGCCACAGACGGCATCCCAGTATACACATCCGGCACCTGGCCCCATTCCTTTGCAAGGGGGGGGACAAGGGAAATCCATTCGTAAATGAACCGATTCTTTCAGTTCTTGAGTGAATCGTAAATGACCACATTTATTTTAAGGTCAGGACGGGGGACAAGGGAAATCCATTCGTCTCCCTGATTTATTTTAAAGAGCCCCTTCACCATCGACATTGTCAGCCTCTTAGAGTATTTACGAAGAAACATACAGAGGGTGCAGATGTACCGTACGGCGTTGGCATGGAGCTGGGCGATTGGGACTCGTAGGGCTTGCAAGATCGACTGCAAGTCGTCCGACAGAGGAAGATGAATGCCGCTCCTCAGGTGGGCCTCGTATATCGTTACGTGCCCTGCTGGTGGAGAGAAGGCCCTGTTGTCCTTACCCAGGACCTTCCACGCAATATCCTTAGGGATATTGAACTCAGTGCAATATACTTTTACGTCACCCTCTCAAAGAATAGAGGAGTGTAGGGGACGGAGGCCATGGCTGACAGAAAGGTTAGGGTTTCTTTGAGGAACGAGAGAAAGTTGAAGACGAAGTAAGGAGGTGTGAGAGAATATTCAAACGAGGAGGGAAACTTAAATGGTGAAGTGTGAAACGCCTTAAACCGCCTCAGAAAGGATGCCCTCATTCCTGCCACGTGTCGCCTCCCTGATTGGCCTTTCAAAAGGCAAATCTCTAAAGTATTAATGGCCTGGATATCCACCCAACCAAGAGAAGATGCGTGTCTACTTTTGGCCTGACAAGCCAGCTGATGGCCACGCGTCAATCAGGGCTCGCCAAAAGTTCTCCGGATTCTGGCCAAAGACGGTCAACAACTTCGGTCAATATTCTCCTCCGAAACTAACCAAAGACGGTCAACAGTTTTGGTCAATTTTCTTTTTCAGAACTAACCAAAGTCGATCAACAGCTCCGATCAACTTTCTTCTTCGGAGCTAACCAAAGTCGGTCAACAGCTCCGGTCAACCTTTCTTTTCGCCTTTCATGGAGTCCTTCGGGATCCTCAAATAATGAAGGGCAGTGAGGGGTATCCCATCATGAACATACTAGAGGTTAGAATTCTGGCCATCGGTATGGGGGGCTAGTGATAGGTATATCATAATATGGGTTGGCCCACGGTCAAAGAAGGCCCAAATGGCCTGCTGGACAATCAACTCAAATAATGGCCCAATAGGAGGTGAAGGCCCAAATCTTGAAAGGCCCAAGACGGTCAACGCTGACGTTGACCGTCGAGACACCAACAGGCGGCCAACTCGGGTACACACGGTCAACTCGAGTACTGACCGAAAGTATTGTAGTAGCAGGCCCAAAAAGGCGTTAAACCTGTTACGGCGCAAGCCCAAATTGGCAGGTTGACTTATGCATGGAAAGCAACGATCCTTTCATGATCACCTACTTTCCTAAAAGTTGATCTTCTCCAAAAAGGCGACAATGAAGTCAGCGCCACTGTTGAATTCAAAACGGTCACAAAGAGTTGAGACAATTTGAATATCCGTTACACTATTCAGCAGAAAAAGGTTCCATTAAATCACGACTATCAAGCCCACAAATTCTGAGAAGGCCGCCATTGCTAGTCCAGGAAGAACACGCCACCTTGCCCAGAGAAGGTAGCTCTCCTGCTAACCATATAAGATTGAGATCTTCGTTCTGGAAGACACAGGCATTCTCAGACACATGCTCACGAACGAACACACAAGCTTATATAGAAACAGAAGCTCTCTTACTCACTCTCTAACTTGTCTTCTTAAGAACATTCAGAAAAAGTTTCCCGAAAGACTTCCTACAGTCTAACCCACAAACGCTTACAGAGCTTGAATGGAGACTCATATTCTCTTTCTCTCTACACAAGCGTTCATCCTCCAATCCCACCAAAGGCCTCTGGATTCCAGGAGACCGTTTCAGCTTTCTGAGAATCGTTTTCTAAAGTTTTCACGCTTTCAGGACGCCGCTTCCACATGTTCTCTGTGAGCTGGAAGCGAGAACTCATATTCTCAACAAGCCAACACTCCTGACCATCCTACTCTCTCTCTCTCTCTCATTTACTTATCAGTTTACTTTCCTCACTTCGAAGGTTTTATACAGACTTCAGCGTCGGAGTATTTTCGGTGGGATAACATACCGTCGACACACTGACCTCTTGTTCAATTTAGTGGTGTATAGGATTCAGACTCAGTGAACGGAGTCAGATCGAGCTATCGAGACGAATCCGAATCTGTTCGAAATCGGATCTAAGTACGCATCAATTTTTTTGTAAGTAAATATATTTAGCAAATTTATCTAGAAATTTACTAATTGACAATTGTTATCGTAAGTTAGATAATTGAATATAAATAATATTAATAAATATTAACTTATTAAAATTTTACATTTTTATCAAAAATAAATAAACATAATTTTAAAAAAATTATAAATACATGTGATGGGTCCCATAGTACAATGTGCAAATCCAATCTCAAGCCCAACTGTAAGCACTTGAAAAAGAATAAGGCCCCAACAAATAGTGATCAAAGCTCCAAGAATGAGATCTATCTAGCATTTCCCAGTTACGGTTGTAGCAATTAAGTTGGAGCCTCGATAACAATAGGCCCAAGGGAACAAATATCAAAGGTTTAACTGGAAATATAGATGGACGAGCCAATCATGAAACTTCTCGATCATAGTGGTCAGAACATGCGGATGCAGTGGTCAGAGTATGCATATGCAGGCATCGCCTGTAACTGTTATTGTAGAAGTCTGATGAATGCGCTATGGGGACTATTCTCTACCGCGTTATCGTCGTAAAGCGACAACTAATAATAGCGGCTCCTCTCAATACCTCAACGGCCAGTAAATTCTAAAGGGATACCTCTTACAGGCCTCAACCCCAAAGCCTTCTCCACAAGATGTTACAGATACACCTCCCCATCGCAAGAGAGGGGGGAGGACCTAGAAACGTAGGAAGGGGAAAGAAGGAGAACCCTCGTATGCACAGAGGATCTCCAACTAAACAAACTCTCAAACGACACATAAGGGCTATGAAAAAACCAAGCTCTCTCTCCCTCTCATAGTTCTTCCTGTTCATCCCCAAAAACCATTCACGGAGTGCATCCCTAATGAGCCATCCCAATCGAGTTTCTTCTTTCATTTCCAAGTTGTTCCCTGTTGAGTGTTCTAGTGAGTCACTCACTTAATGTATCCTTAATGAGTCATTCTAATCAAATGCCTTTTTCCCTCTGTAAGCCGCTCCCCATCGAGCACCTTCTAATGAGTCATACATCGAGTTCCACACATCGGAGCCTAATCCTTTATCTTTTTAAGCCGCTTCCTGCCGAGTGCATATAGGAGCTCAGGCCTCCTCTCACATCCCCAAATAAATACAACTCTACGTTCTCTCATATCTTCTTTACATCTTTTTATTTTTTGAGAAAGATTTTTGATTTGAATATCAGAGAATAAATTGGAGAGTAAGTCCTATTAATCCGCTGTCCTTTTATTCGTTATTTGTGGTGCGCAGGTTCTAAGTTAATCAAGACAGAGATCGAATCTGTTTTAGTTTGACCAACGGTTAAAAACCAAGTGGCTTTCTAATTCGTACTATAACTTAAATTTTGGGGTGCATTAATATGTAAATAAATATTTTTGCAACTATTATTAGCTTTTCCTAAATTTTCTTTTTTTTTTTTGGTTGGGTGCTGGATAACTGAAACGTTTATTGGCCTAGATCTTGTGAAATTACAGCACAGAGTAACCAGCAAGGCAACAAAGCAAAGGAAAACTTGCCGAAATTTGTCCAAATTCAGTTCATCAGGCCCAGTACTGCCTTAATTTACTCCTTCAACCAACCTCAATTCAATGTAGCTCTATTATAAAGAGTACCAGAAGAAGCTCGGAAGAGACGGAGACGGGCAAAAATCGAAGCTCCTCGCTCCCCTCTTTCTCTCAGAAGCATTTCCCCAAAAGCTCCTCCCGTTTCATCATCCCAATAGGAAGTCAGAGGCAGTATTTTTTTTTTTTAGGCAGTATTTTTTTTTAAAAAAAAAAATACAACGTCATTGAGTGTACAGAGGGATAAATATCTCGTTCTTTCATATCCTTCCTCATTTGTCCAGGAATTTTCACAATGGGGGAACCAAAGAAGTACATTACAGAAGAAGAACTCAGAACTCACAAGAAAAGGGGGGATCTTTGGATCTCAATCCAGGGCAAGGTCTACGACGTCTCAGAATGGGGGAATGAGCACCCAGGTGGTGATCTCCCCTTGTTGAATCTTGCAGGCCAAGATGTCACCGATGCATTCGTGGCCTTCCATCCTGGATCTGCTTGGCAATATCTTGACAAATTCTTCACCGGTTATACCCTCGCTGACTACGAAGTCTCGGAAGTTTCCAAAGATTACAGAAGGCTTGCCTCGGAGTTCTCCAAAATGGGTCTCTACGAAAAGAAAGGGCATGGTGTGTTTTTCACGATGTGTTTCATGTTTGTGTTGTTTGCTGCAAGTGTTTATGGTGTTTTGTGCTGTAACAATTTCTGGGTACATTTGCTTTGCGGAGGTTTGGTTGGGTTTCTCTGGATTCAGAGTGGCTGGATTGGGCATGATTCTGGGCACTATCGAGTTATGGTTAGCCCTCGATTAAACCGTTTCGCCCAACTCCTGACTGGGAATTGCCTCGCTGGGATCAGCATTGGTTGGTGGAAATGGAATCACAATGCCCATCACCTTGCTTGCAATAGCCTCGAATTCGATCCTGATCTGCAGCACATGCCCTTATTCGCCGTATCTTCGCACTTTTTTAGCTCATTGACGTCTTACTTCTATGAGAGGAAGATGAATTTTGATCCAGTTACTCGGTTCTTTGTGAGTTATCAACATTGGACATTTTATCCTGTTATGTGCTTTGCTAGAATTAATCTGTATGCACAATCCTTCATACTTTTGTTGTCTAAGAGAAGGGTGCCCAACAGGGGCCAAGAGCTTTTAGGACTACTGGTGTTTTGGATTTGGTACCCACTTCTGGTTTCTCGATTGCCCAATTGTGCTGAGAGGATTGCTTTTGTGGTAGCAAGTTTTGTTGTAACTGGGCTTCAGCATATTCAGTTCTGTCTGAACCATTTCTCGACGAACGTCTATGTCGGTCCACCAAGTGGGAATGATTGGTTCGAGAATCAGACCGGTGGGTCTCTGGACATAGCGTGCCCATCTTGGATGGATTGGTTTCACGGTGGATTGCAATTCCAGGTTGAGCACCATCTGTTTCCAAGGTTGCCTAGGTGCCACCTTAGAAAGATCTCACCTCTCGTGAAGGAACTATGCAGGCAACACAATCTGCCTTACAATTGTGCATCGTTTTGGAAGGCCAATGTCATGACAATCGAGACGCTTCGCACAGCTGCTCTTCAGGCTCGGGATCTCACCAACCCAATACCGAAGAATTTAGTTTGGGAGGCAGCTAACACCCATGGATGAGTATGAAAAAGAAAAAAACTCACTAAGCTTTTGCAATGCTGGTATTCCTGTTTCAATAATACTGATTTCATTTGTTTTCCTGGGATGCTTATCCTTGGATCAACAGAAATTGAAGGCTTGTTACGATTTGTTTGTTTATATGTCCAACCTGCACGTTTGTGGGTTCGGCTTATGCATTTTCTTAGTCAGTGGAATATTTGACAGTCAATCTGCAGACTCTTCTTTTTCTTGTTCTAGTTCAGCATCACTGGAAGAGCTTTGGCAGGTTGTATAAAATTGTGTTGAAGCATATAATATCCTATTTCTGGTTACGGTTTTTGTTTTGTTTTGTTTTTTTGATTCAGAAAGTTGTATACGTAAAAAATTTTATCTTCCAAGTTTATGTCTAATTCTTTCGGGATATTTTCAGATATTGGTAATAATATATGGTTTAACTACAGGCATAGTATCCTCTAGAATAGTAGTAATTGCAGCTACTATGTCTTTCTTATTTTCCTTTTGTAGCATAAAAACTGTAGATAGCTTTATTATTATTATTATCATTATTATTATTATTATTATTATTTGAATCAATTCAAATCTTTTCATTCTTAACATGGTAAGAATTGCAATTTCAAGTTTGTAGATAGCTANTCCTTACATTAGTTGCTATTCTACTTCGTTTTATATCGTTGCCAAAATTTTGGTCCCCCAAATTCTGAAGCGCACATGTCCCATTCTTGACTATTGTTCCAGACGGACGCAAACTGAATTGCAAACCTGAACCCTCCGCCATTGAACCTCCACAGACGAGCTCGAACTGTCGACTGGAGGAAAGATTTCCGACGTTCGCTCTTTCCTTCCCCTATTTAATAGCCCAGCAAGCCCCTTGCTTTGTTGGCAAGTAAAGCCTTCTTACTTCAGTCGGAAAGAAAATAGGGTTTCTGAGGCCGAGATGGTGAATTAACACAACTATTTCACATTGTAAATCTTCGGAGGCAAATCTGCTGTATTTCGATATGGTAAAATTATTCTTATGAAATATGACATCTTCAGCCTCTTAGTTCGTTATTTCATACTAAATGTAGTTATTTAGGCTGCGAAATTTGTGGAGATGTTGGGAATGAAATGAATATATGTGGAAAAAATGGTTGCTTGCAGTAGTTTTGGCTTACATGATTGTGAAAATACGAAAATTTCAATGTTGGTTCGTACTCTTTTCTGAAATTTTGATTCACGATTCGGGTTTTCCAGGACATAGTCAGAAGGGCCTTATCACATCCTGGGCCACCTGAAAGCTTCGCCCTTCAGACGGTGCAGGAAGCCATTAAACCTCAGGTGATTTATGCCTTTCTACATGGTATTTTGATTTAGATGTCTCCATTTCCCCCCCGTGATTCTGGTTTATTATATTCCTATTTGTGGGGGTAAGCGTTGGCACAGAGGTAAATGTGTGCCATCAGACAGCGGAAATTGGTTCTCCACAGTCTAGGGGGCAAGCTGGTGCATAACTGACCCTTTCTAAACCTTGCAAGGTGTGATCTTTGTGTATCAGACTTTGGGGTTTGCAATTGTATTCATGTCTGCCAATTGATTGCTCTACTTATATAATAGGTCACAGTTAGAAGATATCACGTGTCATGATTGGGGTGCATTCAATATTTGACAATGCGGTAGAAATGCGAAGAGCTTTTCGTTCATAATTAGTCACCAGCTATCCAAAATTTGATATCAAATCAAAAGAGAGAAGACTGAAAAGAAGCAGAGTATAGAACATTCCTTAATCTTGAAAAAGTTGGGAACAATACTGAAACCAAATTGATTAAGAGTGATAGAAAAGTTATGGAGTTTGCTGGATTAGGTCTGAATGACTTGATGTCATTGAATTTTCTCTATTAGGTAATGGCATTAGGGGATTGCGAATGGAATGACATTGCAGCTTAGATTGGGTAAATGGCGTCCCACCGCAAACAGTGCATAATTTATTTATTCATCATCAGGCAGCATATGAAGCTTTGTTTTTGTATGTTTTCCTATGAGAATCAATAGGGTTCAGGCTGGTGCTCTTTGTGACAATTGTTGGCATGTGGATGGTACATTAGAAGCTGAATATTTGGATGCTTATTACAATGGTGTGAATGGGTGATTTGGAGGGAAATAATTCTAGGGCTTTTAAGGATTCTTAGAAAATTGATTGGGAGTTATCTTAGGTCTGGTTGAATGCTCTCTGTCCCGTTAATCATTTGGCATTGCTGGAGTTTGGTAACAGCTCATTATCATATTGCTTTTTTCTATTTTTTTTTACACTTTGGCTGTATTTAGTGGATGCTGGCCTGGCATCTGTTATTGCTAATGTAATTCTTATTGATGAAAAAAATTTGGACACTGTCAATAAATTTATCATGAGGCACTTTCAGTATTTTGCGGACTGCTGCTGCAAAAGGCTGAACACTGCAACACAAGAGTTAACTATGGAATTGTATAAAGGCTGTAGTTTGAAATCTATTTTACTGATTGTAATATTTGTCAAACTGTCTGCATATGATGATTTTCTCTGTAGACTGTACTTCTTGAACGTTGCTTGTTATTTCCTTTATCACCTTTTTACATACTTGTGGATTCTAGCACCCAAATGAGCTGTATATAGGGATTTCTTTATTGCATCTTCCTGCTATATTGACACAAAACAGGCCAATTTGGAGCTCCTGTCCTTGATGAGACATTGAAAATTTTTGTCTTTGGTTGCTTGTATTATAGGCAGATTGGCAAGTTTTTTGTAGATATAAATATTAATATGTTGTACTTATACAAAAATGACATTAAATATGATATGCATCAATTTCCTGGTTGTGATGGCTTCCTGATCATAAGGTGTTGGTTGAATATTGTGATTTATATTTAGATCAGTTAGATGATGCTTGTGATCTTACTTGTTTCTGTGGATTGTTTCCATTACAGAGGCAAACAAAATTAGTTCTAGATGAGAATCAGCTGTTGGAAAATATTTTGCGGTCATTACTTCAGGAACTGGTGGTATGTATACATTGTTAATATCTGTTTACAAATACTTTACTACTGAAATTTCATTTGATTCTTGAACATTGTGTTCTCCATATTTAATCATAAAAAGTTTTCTAACTAAAAAGGGAAAAAAAGACAATCACACTGGGAGGGAAGAATAAATGGGTATTTGAGGAGAGCTAGGCTGATCTTGAATTGCTGAATTCCCAAATTTCTTCACTGTTTATGTTGGTTGAAATCAGCAGTTCAGGCTTTTGGTTGACTGTCTTCTTTTTAAGGGCACCAATATCTGTGTGCTCTTTTCAACTTTGAATGGAATCTATGCGTTCACTTTTTAAGATTTTTGGCTAATTGTTTTGATACAGACAGTTGTATGTGGTGCAGTCATGTGCGAGGCAGTCTGGGGAGCCTATTATGCAATTTGGGCAATGTATTGTTGATGGACAAACTATGCACGGCCAAATTCCGCGCCTTCTTGGTGTGTTCATGCCTTTGTTGTTGCAAATTTATGATTGATGTATTCTTGTACTGAGCAAAATTTTGATAGCCTTTCCTTTCTTTCATACACATTGTGGGTAAAATTTCCACAATTTGCAACTGAAAGCAATATGGAATGCTCTCTTTATGATGTACCACCAGTCTGCATATTGGATGCATACAGCATTTGTTTTGCACTCCTTATTCTTTTGATTAGTAATTCCTAAAAGGCCTGTTCCTCCATAGATGTTTGCTATTGTTTACAAACAAAATGATGGCCTACTGCGAGCACCATGGGATCTGTAGGGTAAGGATATTGCAACATGGAGAAAAGGCTTTTTCTTTGGCTAAATCTATGACCTCCAAGTCATGACAGAACAACCTTATTAGTTTTTCGAGGCTCCCCTTCTTAGGAATTGGTCACTGTAGAAACAAAAATTCCATTGTCTATAGAGTATATGTAACTTGTATAGTATTTAAGATTATTTTTTGGTTCTCTCTAGATTCTATTGAGATATTAAAAATATTGTCTAGCTTAGTTATGTATAAAATATCATATCTATCAAAGTACATTTGCCATCTAAACTAGAACCTAATTATGTAAAATATCATTGCCATCAAAATACCACAATAATCACAAAAGAAGAATGAACAAACTAATCAAACTGAGCACTATCACCCAAAAAAGAATGGAACCAAATGCGACCTTAGAGGAGGAAAGAACTTCTGACTTTTGGATTTTGGAGCCATGGGCATGCCAGAGGACACTAACACCTGGGGGAAGCCGAAGAATCCCTCACTGCCAAACCAGTGAAACCATGCTTCATGACCAAATTCTCACCACTAGCAACAAAATACCAGAAATCAATCTTGATTCGTAACCCGTGCCAATGGGGTTTCCCACTTCACATAACCCCAGAAATCATAATACGCATGACCAGAACTTCCCCCAACACTTGCTAAAGCTATTCTTTCTTGTTCTTGTGACGCATAAACATGAAAAATTTGAATAAAAAACTCACAATTCATGGAATTGAACGAGAAGAGAACCAAATATAGGGTTTTGAACCAAAATTGTGGGTTGAAAGGAAGCCATAGGCAGCTTCAAACAATGAAATTGATATGGGACTTTGTATTAAATGTGAGCTGTACCGATTTCCTGAGAAGGGTAGCTGATGGTGGCGATTATTCTATAGAATAATGAATGAAAAGAGGAAGAAGTTTTGTGGAAACTCCCTATGTATTTTTGTGTTTGGGTCTATTCATAAATTTATATAGACTTATTTACAATATAATATAAAGGCTAAAATACCATACTTACAAAGCATATACTAGCACATACTTTAAACATATTCTGACAAGGATATTCTACGAAGGGACAAAGAAAGTACAGAAAAAGAGCTCAACAAGGATTTTTTTGGGATGGATAAGATTGATAAGGGAGTTTGTGGGAGCTGAATTTAGGCAACTGGTAAGGTGATAGCCAGGCATTGTGATACCCCTTGATTCAAAAACACCATATGGATTATTCAAAAAATAGATTTCAGTGTCTGAATTGAATAACTGTAGTGAAAAACATTTTTTTTTTGGATGTTCACTGCACACCACCAATGAGCTTTAGGAGCAATGGCCTACTTTTCTCTAAACAATCTGTCCTCCAGTCATTTCTTCTTGATGAAGAGAACTGGCAAGACAGGGCCAAGATGCACCCATTTCTAGCTATTCAGGGCAACAGTGTTATAGTATGATTCTGATGTTCAGTTGCAGTGAATTAATAAGTCATAAGTTTGCTATCTTCTTTTTTCATAGACACCACTGATAAAGAAATGTCATCCTGTGTGTAAGAGAGTCAGGAGTCAGAGTTCTCCCTAAGCTTCATCGTAAGTGAGAATCCTTGACCTTGAAGGGTACTTTCAACCACCAGAATTCTTGCTCTAGAAATGATTGCTATTGATCACTTCCATCATCTTAATGAAGATTGAGAAGCCCTGATCTTCCTGCTTTCAGTATCATCCCTCCATGCCAGTATAAGATCTCCAACTAATTTAGTGAATTGAATAACAACTGCATCCAATCTTCCACTTACTTTGCAGGGTATCTCCTAATGATGACATTGATGCATTGGAGCTCGTGCCTTATGCACCACATCTCCCTAACTTGTATTGAGTAATCTGATGAAGTCATTTTACTCAATACAAGTTAGGGAGATGTGGTGCATAAGGCACGAGCTCCAATGCATCAATGTCATCATTAGGAGATACCCTGCAAAGTAAGTGGAAGATTGGATGCAGTTGTTATTCAATTCACCCCCCCCCAAAAAAAAAAAAAAGAGAAGTTAGGAAACCTTCCTCTGTTTCTCTTGATGAAAAGTGGAATAAGTTTATGTACTTCTTTGCTCAAAAACTTCCTTCTTTCTGTTATAGATTTCTGGAGTTCTAATATTTGCCCTGTTTTAGTTATTCTCTTTGCATTCTCTTTCTTGGATGCATAAACATTTACTTGACAACTGATTTTTGGTGTTTTAAAATAGACATAGTGCTGTATCTTTGTGAGAAAGAACATGTAGAGGGTGGGATGATATTTCAGCTGCTGGAAGATCTGACGGAAATGTCTACCATGAGGAATTGCAAAGATGTTTTTGGTTATATAGAAGGCAAGCAAGACATACTAGGAAAGGTGCTGTTGACCTTCATATGCCAAGTAGCTTTTTGATGTGCATTTGTGCTTTGTGTTTAAATGCCCTCTGGTTTTACTTCTACTTGTACCTTTTATTCTGTTAATGAAGTGTTTTTGATTGGTTATAACAGCAAGAACTATTTGCACGGGGGAAACTTGTGATGTTGAGGACATGCAATCAACTTCTCCGCCGTCTATCAAAGGTTGTACAATTTATATATGGGCAGTGACTGATATTTGGTTGAACTTTGTTCTAACATGCTAATGTATCTGGACTTTAATTCTTGCATGTGATTTTTGCTCTAATGCTGCATTTTGTTACAGGCCTACTTAAGTGCAAAATGTTTTAAATATGCTTTCCTCAGTTTTGTGCTGTAAGACTGATGTAAAATCTCAATGTCATCTCCGATGCTGCTCACTTGCATTTCTTGAGAATATTCTGTGAAGTCCACTTAGATTTTTCTGGTTGGAGACAGTGGTATTATAATTCAATATCCTTGTTGCTAATTTTGTTTTTGGCCATTATTTCAAATTGTGATTATTAGTTTTCTTTAAATAAGTAACTATGTAACATTGGAAATTGCAAACGTAATAATCACATAAGTACTGAATTTCTTGGTAATTGGTAACATTATAGTAATATAATGACCTCTGTTTTGAGCATCTTTTCCTTCATAAACCCAAAATTGAATGTCACTTTGCTTCATCATCAACTTGCACTCTATGACTGTTATTTAAAAGCTTTTTGGAATCCCCTTTGAAATGGTTTGGGTCAATTCACACATATAAGCTTCTTTACAATGTCATGCAAATAATACAATGTCTTTATAAAAGCATAATTCTATGATATCCTTAGCGTATCTTATTTAATAATAAGCTTCTAACAAAGCATATTCTATTGTTTCTTGTCAAGATGGACTAGTTGTTCTTGCCTAACTTGTTACAAATATATGTAAATCGAACTCTAATTAAGAACTTTTTTCAAATTTGCTAATGCCAATATTTCTTGTCCCTACATGATGAATGTGAATTAAGTATTATTGGATCCTCTCATGAATAAAAACAATCTACTTCCATATGCTTTGCATTCATAAAATATTGGATTTGATGCAATATAAATAGCTACTTGATTATCGCACTATAATTGTGAAGATTTAGAACTCTGACAACCAATAGAATCAAGTATTTATCGAAGCCATATCACTTCATATGTTACACGTGTTAGTGCATGATTTCTAATTTTACGCTTCACTTTGAAAACACTTTTTTTTTCCTTATTCTTCAACAACATAAGGTTTTCTTCAACGAAAGCATAATAGCTACTGGTATATTGATGGCCATACCTAATCGCCATTAGCAAATTTGTCGACTTGAGTATTATCATCATCATTGTAAAGTACGCTTCGTCTAGGTGTACCATTGAGATATTTCATAATACGTATTATAACCATCTAATAAGGAACCGGAGGAGAAGATAAGAATTTACTTACAAGACTAGTTGAGAAGGTAATATTGGGACTATGGATGAAAATATTGGCCGATTTTTGATATACTTGCTGATATATGTTGGTATCAAGCTCCTTCACACTAATATTTTCCCATACTGTGAAAAATCACGATATATTATTACATGGACGGTATATCACGATGCTTTAGTTGATATACCAGATATTTAGCCTATATATCGGTTAATATTTGTATGTTAGCATACAATTTTTATAAATATTTTTCTTTTAATATATTTAATACCGATATATATTATCTGATATATGTATTGTTGATGTGGCCGCAACCGATACTGATATTGATATTTTTATCTGTGATCGGGATGAGTTACAGTAATATTGTTAAGTTTACCAACTAGTCGTCAATACTTTTTCAATTCTATAAAGATCTTCCCATCATTAAGTGATGACTTAATTATTGAATCTGTGGGATCATCACACAGGTTTGAATCCATCATACAAGTCTCTCGAAGTACATCCACATTTTATTTGATTTGCGAAAGAATGATGTTTGGATTCACCTAGCAACCTTAAGGCTAGTAATGACAATATCATGCACATGTACAATGAGGAATATACCCAACACTAGAATGAGGTAGAACATGGAGTGATCTTTGTCACAATGAGAAAGCTAAATGTCAAATATAACTTCACTTAACATTCCAAACTATGCCCACGAGGATTGTTTCAAACCATGTAAAGACTTTTTGAGTTGACAAATAAATCTTGACTCCTATGTAATAAGCTTTGATGGTTTTCAAATAAACTCATCCTAAAGATCACTATATAAAAATACATTCTTAATGTTTGATTCATGAAAAGACTGGTGATGAGTAGCAATTAAATAAATAAGAAGTTTAATAGAAGTCAATTTGATTACAAGAGAAAAAGCATTAGTGTAGCTGACCCCATATGTCTAAGCATTCTCTTTAGCAATTAGATGGGCTTTCAGTTGAGTCAAGGAGCCATCTGAGTTGTATTTGATTGTGTAGACCCATTTATAGTCAATGGGCGTGAGTTTGCTTAAGTGCAACCATCTTTGCGCGTCAATTGTGATGAGGAAATGACTTAGAAAAGATTGAGTTACACTGATAAAGTTAAAGGCTGACATAAAAAGCTTGATGAGAAGAAAGAAATTCATATAATAGTGTAGCAGATAACGATATTGAGAACACCTGTGGTGACTCTTCCTAAATGGAATTGAAAGGTTTGAATGGGTCCCTTGATTAAGGTGTAATAGCGACTCTATAGGGGCCTGCTCAAGATCCACTCAAAGGGAGTAGACCAAACACTCAACGAAGATCATGAGCATAAGTCTACATGACAAATGGACAAGGAGACACATGTGAGAAAGGCGTTAGAGAGCGAGATAATCTCTTGAACAATCTCATAAACAAGAATGCCATCATCAATAGGGATACTAGTCGATGTTCTTGATGAAATAACTTTGGGATAGAAGTTGTGGGACTCGTGAAATGTTACATTATGGGATACTAGAAAATATCTATTTTTTGGAGAAAAACATTGATACTCTATCAGATTATGAATAAACCCTAGGAAATACACCGTAGGGATTTGCTTTTAATTTGAGTCATCTGGGGCTGGATATCACAAGCATAAGACATCCAAATATTTTTGTTGGAATATGATGTAGTAACTCTTCGGGGAATAAAACTTGATAAGAATCTCCCCTTAAGTACAATTGGACACTTTGCTCTGTCGGGAGATATTGGGATAGGGTGACTTATGAAGAATCCTATAGTGAGACATGAATGAGGAAAAGAGGGGGAAAATATTAATAGGCATTATTAGCATAGAATATTGATAGAGGTGGAAAACCATGTCCTAATTTAATCATGGTATGCGCAAAAAATAAAATATATGAAATTCAAAACAATTTTTCATCATTTATGACCAAATAACTTGTGAATAATCATTGATGAGGTAGCAAAATAACAAAGTTTGTACTTATACAAAATGGGACAAGGTTTTTTTGACATTCAGGTAAAATAATTCTAAAGCAGCGGATGATTGGGTATTAACCCGAGGGTAATATGACCTGCAACTGTCTTTGGCAATCAAACATGATTCATGAAATAGATTTGTTTTGTGAGGAAATTAAGATTGGGACATAGCCTATTCAGACTAGAGAGAGAAGGAAGATCCAAGCATTAATCAATTTTAAGAGGTATAGAAGTTGCTGTCCAATGGTAACAAGTAGAAACTTCTAGGTAGATGAGCTCTAGCAATAGTCCTCTTCATTTGTGAGATTTTGAAATTTACAATAAGTGGAGAAAATATTGTACAATAATGATGTTCTTAAGTGAATCTGCTCACAGCAGATCAAACAGAAAATTTGGCAATTATAAAACTGAAGAGAGATGTATTGTCAGGATCAAATATATAGAACTAATTCCTTTGACTTTTGAAGAAGAGTTCTTAGCCACAGCTATGTTGGGTGCATGAGTGCATAAGTTAATATCATATAAGATACTTGTGACGCTAATCATGTGATCCAAAGCACTAGATCAATTAACTAACCTCTACATGATGTCAAAAAAATAGGCAATGGGATTAATCATCCAATCAAGAGTTGATGTAGACAAAGAAATCTTTGGAGCAAGTAGGCGTGAATGTTCCTCCTTAGATATGGTAACAGACTGCTTAGGGATAATAGCGACCATGTAGTTTCCAGTGCTTATTTCGGGTATAACCACATTCATCACAATGGAACCATGTTCTTTCATAGCTGTCTTCACCATCAGGACAAGTAGACGTAAGAATGAACTGCCACAACAATCACAAAAAAAAAAAAAAAAAGAATTAACAAACTAACTGAACAGGGCACTGTTGCCTCAAAATGAATGAAATCAAACCGGGCCTTACTGTAGAATCTAAGGCCTTATTGTAGCGTTCCCTGCCAAATCCCAAAGGCCACAATAATATGAGAGAACAAGCCTAGCATGAAATTGAATAGACCTTCTCAGTTAGAGTGTTTCTTGTTAATATGCAATAAATTAATACAAATGATGGCTTCCACGAGTAAGAATCAACATAAGCATAATCTCCCATGTGCAAAACTGAAGGATTATCCGTTAGATATAGAACAAAAATACCGAAAATAGCAAAAAACAGAGGTGGAACTAGCATTTAGGGAAATGAGGCCAAAAACACGATAAATTCAATAGATGTACTTTGACTTCTGGTCTGGAAAAGCACTCTCAGGAGATGGTGACCTCCAAACACACGAGGATTTAGATTGAAAACCACCAAATTCATCGAATTTTTGCAAGAAGGAACCAGATCCGAGGTTTTGAACAAAACCCTAGATTTATAAAATCATAGCTTATACATATTTAATCAATGAAATTGATATGAGGCTTTTCCATTAGCAAGGTGAGGCACACCGATTTGTAGAGAGAAGGGTCGCTGTTGGTGGAGGCAATGAATAATGCTCTAATATCATGTAGAAAAATAAAAGAGAAGAAGAAGATGCTTTGTTGAAAACCCCTTACATAGGTTTTTGGTGTATTTACATATATGCAATATAAAGACTAAAATACCCTTGCAAAAGCATATTCCATTATCCTAAGCATATCATATTCAACAATAAGCAAGCATATTGTAACAATTCTCACCTCCGTTCGGCAGCCACCAAGATCACTGCACGCTATGCTCGACAATTAGATGACTCCTTGGTAATTTTTTTGAGGTCTACCTAAATCGACCATAATAACAAAAGTAGATTCATACAGTCGATCCCATTTAGTGGAGTTTAAGGCTTTGCTGTTGTTATTGTTGTTGTGAATGCTCTAAGATTACTGAGCCCAAGTTTGGACTTGTTTTGAGTCAATTGAATTATGGTCTTTGGCCCTGTATGAAGTGCATGATGGATGATGCTTAAGATTCTTCTGCTTCCTACATGTTGTGAGAATTATATGGAATCATTTTATGCTCCATGTAAATGTTGAGAGCTAATGTGCATATGAGCAGCCTTTAGGGGACTGTTTAAAGACTTCTTTTATAGTGTCCCTTACTGTAAGGTACGTGTTCTGAACTTTAAAATTTATCATGATTAATTAAGTTAAGAAATTGAGATCAAAGAAGGAGGATTATGTGGGTCAAAGTCAAAATTGGACCCAGTCATATTGAGTTGATGGATGTTTGACCGGCACCTGAAACACGGAATGCATGTCCTGGGTTGAGAGGTCACACCTGACGGATGCTTGATTGGAGTTTGAGCACGCTTTCTAATGTCTCTGCACTCGATGCATGCTCGAGGGACGCTTGAGCGTGTTAAGACAGAATGTTAGTGCCTGATGCATGCTCGATGCAATGCTCATGCACCATAGTGTTTGGCCGCGGCGCCCGATGTGCGCACGTGTACCGAGTCTGCTATATAAGTTATGTCCGGCTGATTTTTGGTAATTTTCTGCCAGATTTTTGAGAGAGGAGAGGGAAGGAAAAGAGAAGGGATAGGAAGAGAGAGAGGAAGCTTGAGAAGGCTGATTAAGGTTAATCCAAGCAAGACTTTGGTAAATTTGAAGCTAAGGCAATGGCATCCCAAGCCTTTGTTTCCTTTGTTACTGATTTCTTTTCACTTCTTGAGCATTTATTGTTTCAAATACTCATGCATGCTGTATTTTCGTACTTAAAGTGTTTATTTAGCACATGCATGTCCTAATCCTTTTATTTTTTGCAATATTGCGTGAAATTCATGTCTAAAGCCGTGTACATTGTATTGTTCAGCTGATTCTTGAATGCTATTTCATCCATATACTGAAATCATGATGAATTGACTTTCGCATGCTTCAAATTCTTACATAATGTTCCTACATGTTTAAATTTACTAAGTATACGCTCTATATGTCTTGGAATTTCATCTACATCTATATGTCCCTACATGCATGATATTTGAAATAAAATGTTGAATTGAGAAACTATACTGATTTTCTGCACTATCTTGTCCAGAACAGTTCTGCATGCTTAAAAAATAAATTGTTCATGCATAAATTCTTTTTTTTTGGGTAAGTTCATGCATAAATTCTATAAAATCCATGCTAAGAAATTGATGAAATTTGAAGGAAAAACTCTATAATGTGTTAAAAGTTTAAAAATATTTTCTTCGGATTAAGAAAATACAAAGATTATTGTAATTGTGTAGAGTTTTCATTTGTTTACACATCGAACAATTGTTGTGAGTTTAGTGGTGGTATATTATGGCATGTCTTAGTATATTACAATAGTGGTCAAGGTTCAAACCTATTATTCGCGGGTGAAAGTGGCGTTCGGCCCCGTCTACATGGTAGTATGTATGATAGCCAACCCATGGGTCTTGAATAGTAGTGAAAAGCCTTTGATTGTATAGTTCAAATATAATTCGGGTTTTAATTTTTCGCTCTTTAGTTGGTAAGGCCCTACTGGCCTTTGGTCTACAAGAATTACATGGTTTTGTATAGCAGGATTGATTTAAAAACGGAAAAGGAAATTTGGGAATTGTGCATAGTTATTATCAAAATCCATGTCATTGCATTTGAATTTGATCTAGTATCCTTCCGGTATGTTTTAACCCAAATTATATGTTGAATTATGCAAACTATATGCCTTGAGCTTTCTACTCACTATTGCTTTTATTTTCGCTAACCTCCTTAAGATTAGCGGCCTGGATCACTTGTAGGAGGATAGGATTGCTAGAAGAGCTGACCGATACGAATAGAATTAGAACTTTGATGTTGTACATCTTAAGAGTGTAGCTTTAGAATGTTTACTTTGCTCGTTTGGTTCTATATTGGTGTATCTCTTTCGTAGTTTTGTGGTCAATGTTGTAGTGGAATGTTGGCCTGTCTAGTGTAAGAAAATGGTGTTGTTGTTAACTCTGATTTATATTATTTAGACGTATCTCCTTAAGATTTCACGTCCTGATATAGTCAGTGTTTTTGTGCCACTTTCCGATGTGACATATTTTGGGTCCTGTGGTTAGATTATTTATTATATTTATGTCTTCGGGTTGGTTGTGATATCGATGTGAAGCTCATGTCCATCGTTATTTTGGGGCTTTTTCCTAATAATATAATAATTAGCTTAAGTTGGCTTAATTCTGTTAATTAATGTCAGGATAAGGTTTTGTGACATGACACTTGCTGTGTGAATTTAAGCTTCGGCTTGCCAGTGTTGATTTCAGAGGTGAGGGAGTGATTTAGGAAGCTGGCTCTCAATGGCTGAGAAGGTTCTTTGTTGTACGTATGGGAATCTATAGGAACTTGTTGGGTTACTTGAGAGGAAGTATTGATATAACAGGCATGAGGTTGGCATTATGGAACTTTCTGATATTTGCAGATTTCTACTAATTGCGGTTCTTGTTACCTGTATGAAGTGAAGCTGAACCAGAAAAAAAGAGTGTTAAAAGGCTTCAGCGTGATTAAATTATGATAAAAGCAAGATTTTTCATCAATTTTGCTGTGTCGTCTTCCAATTATCATTTATGTCGGTTAATTTATAGCTTATGCTTAAAAATTCTGGGGATTTAATGGTTCTGATATATCAAGAAGTTAAGGGGCTTGATTGAGCATGGAGGCTGGCTGCCTTGTGTCTTTCATAGTCTAAGGTGAGCCAATTTTGAGCAACTAGTGTTTCAATTTAGGGATCAGATTTGGTAATTGGTCATTTCTGGGTCTGTCAGTTCTTTTGATGTGATGGTAATTGGGTTTGGTTATTGGAGTGAAATGCAAAGATTCTTCTTTGTGGAGGCTGGTCACAGTGAAATTTTTGAGTGGTTGCCCCTTTAGAAGGTCAGATTAGCACTTGTGAGGAGTATGCTTATAAGCTCTCTACAAACTTCTTTCCTCCGTTCATTTTACTCAATGGGTGGTTATTAATTAGATTGGAAAATTTTTAACCGCTTATACAGGATGTGACAAGGCATTTATATTTCACCTCATTAAATATGATATTGTCTTTTGTTCGATTTGGGGCCTCTGGTTTTAAGATACTATCATTCATATGTTGATCTCTCCTACAACCTTTTCTGTTGTATTTTAATGTCATGACCATGGAGCACTAGACGGTTGCATCAAACCACACCAAGGCTACCAAATTAGCAAGTAGTCCAGGGCAGCCATCGTCAGCAAGACTGCTTCATCACACTGCAGCAGATCAACATGTATCAACAAAACTGAAGAGAAACAACAGCAAAACAGCAACTGAATTTATTAGAGCAGTTGTAAAATCTGTTAACTTGGTTAGATGAGTTGTTAACATATTAGCTAAGCTATTATTCTGTAAACTCTTACAAGTAAAGCTGTTCTAAGTGTGCAAGATCATGGATGAAATGAATACAATCCGAATTACTCAGACTTCCCTACCTCAGCTACTCTTATCTCCTTTTGTCCTTCTGAATTCTTCCACAACTTTGTGATTTCTCTCTCCGTTTACCTTATCTTCTTTTTCTTGTGTTCTAAATCTACTCTTGTGATTGATTCCATATCAAGGATCATCACATTGAAAAGGAGTCTTTATGGTGTAGCATGCTTGTTTTCAACAATGGCGCTCGTCATTTTTGACAGTTTTTTGAACCATCTAACAGAATTTCTGGGTTTTTTATGGAAAAATATTAAAAATTGTTGCCTTCTGTTCATCATTACTTTTAATTTGTAATAGGAATTGGATCTTTAATTTGATTTTTGGCATGAAAGCTGGATTGTGGGTCTGTTCTGGGACGTTTCTAAGATTGTACAGGTTTGCTGCTGATAAAATATTCATGGTGGCTCCTTTCATGGATTGGTTTCGTAGAAATGATTTGTGGACTTGTTTTGGAAAGCTTCCGTCATGATGAGGCTGCTCAGAGTTATTCAGGCTGCTACAAATGTCTATCTCTATCCTAATCTATCTTCAGTTGAAGTGAGTTAGGTTTTTACCAGGAATGCTTTCTTCTCTTTACGAGAAATCAAGAAAGTGATCAGTGCATTTTCTGTAGAAAATTATATTGAGTCAAAGGGTCCTAAGGATGTCTCAGTTTGGCCTGGAAAACTGCCGTGAAAAGGAATTGGATTTTGGACAACTGCAATAGGGGCTACCTTTTAGCTCTGTGCCTTTTGCTTCACTAATTTTGACTTAGTTAAGGTAACCTGTGGTGGCTTGGTTGGTCATGAGTTTGATTCTAACTTGCACATTGTGATCATTCGTGAAACATGGCTCTCCAGAATGGTTTATGGATTTGGATTTTGCTTCGAGTCCTTGTGCCATCTGACCCGAAGGAGGAGATTTTTCCTTAAAAATGAAATAAAGATTCAGTCAGTTGAACTCCTTTTCTCCGCACTACAATGATTCAATTAAAGTTTGAGATCATCGTTTTAGTTGATAAAGGTTTGCTTATTTGTAAGGTGGATTAGTAAGGGCTGGGCAGCCTGATCTATTCCCTGGTTGTGGTTCTTCAGAAGCAGTCATCACTGTAATGCATGGCTTGTTTTTCCCTTTGGCTGCTTCCTGGTTGATTTGAGGGATTAGGAATGAAATGATATTTAGGAGTGAACCTTTAAATGTTTCAGCTTATCTCATTTGGTTCTGGGTTCTGCCAATGTTGTACGAGAATGTGATTTTTTGGAGTTTGTATACTTGGTGTAATCTTAGTTTGTACATAATTTTGTAAATCAAAGTTTGCCCTTGTCACCTTTTTAATTATAATTTCTTTCTTCCATTCGGATAGAAAAAGTTGAGTTCTTGTACCTCGAGGTCAGGTTTGGATGCTCACCAGAAGGACATTGTTCTTTTCTTGTCTATAACTTGACATAAATATTTTACTTTTTTCTTGTAATAAGCTGTTGGACATGGTATACACAGTGTTTTTCTTGAATGTTAAGGATTGTTCATCAGTGACTGATGTTGGTAACTTGGTATATGTGGTATCTTCCAATGATACACATACAGGCAAATGATGTTGTGTTTTGTGGACGAATTATCATGTTTTTGGCACATTTCTTCCCACTGTCTGAACGTTCAGGTATGTGTTTGTTTTACTTGATGTTGGTTATTTCAAATTTGGTCATGTTTGTCATTTTTCTTTCTATTTTTGGTTGAATTCCCGTCTGGTATCTACAGCGGTAAATATAAAGGGGGTCTTCAACACATCTAATGAAACAAAGTATGAGAGGGATGCCCCTGAAGGTATTGTAATGCTAGTAAGAATAGCAACTTTGTCATAGTTAGTCTTGGTGTCTAACTTGGAAGCTAATATATTTGGTTTCCTTTTGGTTGTTGCATTTTAGGCATTTCAATTGATTTCAACTTTTACAAGACCTTTTGGAGCTTGCAGGTACACATAATTGCACACTTGGTTTACTTATTCGCTTATGAAAACTTTCCTGCTGGATGTTTCTTTTCCCTTTACCTTACCCTTATCCATCCAAACATAAGTTAATTGCTCAATGATCATCATCTTTACCCCTTAACCTTTCCGTTCCATTGTTAGCCCCCTATCACCCCTATTTCCCCCTCAAACCGAACGGGTCCTTAATTGGAAGTACGTGTTCTGAATACCAATTTTGTTTAACAAGTGCTCCATATCTCAAATGAATTTTGATAAAAGAGTACTCTTTAGATAATTGGATGATCTTTCTAGCTTAAGGATGGACATGTGGGATCGGTTTCCAGTTTCAATGCATTGGTGTAGATACATGATATTGGCTGCATAAGCTGAGTTATGAACACCATGAAGCTGCATGCAGAACCCACAGCCCTAAATGATGATTCAAATATTTTTGATCACTAGTTCACTGCTAATCATATTGGCTGGAATTCATAATTTGGGCCAAGAATGAAAGTTGGCAAACTACGCCTAAGTGTTATTCCCAATACACATTCATGAATTGATGGGTGCAAGTAGGATAATCTTGTCAATACAGTTTTACCAAGTCTATTTTTCTTGGCTTTTAGGAGCATTTTTGTAACCCTCCTTCCATAACTCTTGCTCCTTCGAAGTGGCACAAATTCACATCCAGCTTAACGGTACCTCCTGTTTCTTATTTGTAGTTTCTGCTTATGTCTTCTATACTTTTTGCGACGGAAAAATGTTAACTCATTGCCAGTTATATTGAATGTATTAGTCAATCATGTGATGTTAGGTTGTATTGAGTACGTTTGAAGCTCAGCCTTTGAGTGAAGAAGAGGGAAATGCTAACAATCCTGAGGAAGAGGCAGCAGCTTTCAACATAAAGTATCTTACCAGCAGTAAACTGATGGGATTAGAGGTTGTTGGTGTACCCCAATTGTGACAAGTTACTCTATACAATTATGGAAATATGCATATTTGTTTGGTGACTCATTATAGATTGCTTTTTGGTTGATATTTTGTTGCAGTTGAAGGATCCTAGTTTCCGACGCCATATTCTTGTGCAGTTTCTGATATTGTTTGATTATTTAAAGGTAATATTGGTGCACACTTTAATATATATATATTTTTGGTGTTACTGGGAATATCAATGGCTTGTGAAATTCTTCTAATAAACTACCCAAATTGTTTTACTTGCACAAATTTGAATTTGAATTCTATGATTTAGGAAAAAAAGCTAAAAATTGTTCAAGGGTGGTGACTCATATGGAATGTGAATTTACTGAGACAATCGATCAATGGTTTTAAAATTTCCTGTATTTTGCCACCCAAAATTGTTTTACTTGCACAAATTTAGATTTTGATTCTGTGGTTCTTGAAAAAATAAAAATTGGCAAGGGTGATCATATATAAGGAATGTGAACTACTATAAAATGCTGTTCCTGTTGTCAGATATTATGCATGTGGATTGAGTTTGATGCAGTTATTGTTGTTTCTTTTTGGGTAACAAATAACAATAGGACTAGTGGCGAACTGTCACTTTGACTTGTATGAGTATTGGATCTGGGAACGTGCATAGTTTCAGATCGCGTTGTTGTGGCCATATTGTAAGCAATTGTAACAGTGTTGCAGTTGTTTTGGGCTTATCATAAAATTTTTGTGTCTGCTTCAAATACTGATATGTAATGACCAAAACGTTGTGCTGTGGTGATATTTTGTTCTATGATGTGCCATGCGAAGGACTCGACAATTTTACAATACTTATGCAGGATTTTCTGCTAGTTTGAAGCGTTCACATGTTTGATTGTGAAGTGTCTTGCACCGTGACTATTACATTATGAAAACAAAGGATTAATCTTCACTAGGAGGTGGTAAATGAAGGGGAAAACTTTGAGAAAGAGAGAAGAAGATAAATAGAGAGAGATAGACCGAGAGTAGAAGAGAGGGGAGATCAGATGTGAAAGGGAGACTTGTCATTCATTCATTGCATTATTCATACATTCATTTACAATATGATGAACAGCTCTTATATTGCTGTCCTTATTCCAAAAAATCAGCTATCATCTGATGCTTTTTAGACACACAATGAAAACTATCAAACTAATAACTAACAATCTTCTAGGAAACTTTATAATTGATTAACTACTTTACTAACACACTATTTTGCTTTGCTTGTTTGATTGCTTGCTATCTCCTTTGCTGAATCAGCTCTTGGATCTGGCTGAGCTACCCTGTTGTGACAAATTCTCCCCCCCCCCTCCAAAAAAAATAAAAGAGCATCCTTGTCCTGTAGGATGGAAGAAGAAATATTGCTCATGTTGTATTTGCTTACTATCAATTTAGCCATCGACTACCTCTATCCTACACTGCAATATAGTACAAGATAAGATGCCAACAGTCCATGGGGATGGCACTGAAATTCTTATAGAAGAACCTGAACTAAGATTGGTGTTCAAGAGATATTAGGAAGATTCTGCTATTTAGCTTGAAATATGGGCAGCAGATGAAGACCATGCACATGTTTAATAGTACTGTGGGCCAGCAGCCTTTAAAAAGCTGAACTGCCAACTTGGTCTTACAGGCTGATGTCAACTATAACAATTATTGCATAGTTTGTTTGCTTCAATTTTAGCTAGAGATTGCTTGAATTGAGCAGAATATTGTTGGTAATCTTGTGGCTCCAAATAAGGTATGAGAGCCAGATTAAGTTTCGGTAGGGTGAGCCTGACTTCAGATCGTGCCACTGTGTCAATGGAAGTATCAACAAGAGCAGGGAGACTATCAATTGGCGTGATTCCCTCAGAGATTACAGCAAACTTTTACTCCAATATAGATAATTCAACAACTGTCCCAATGACATCAACTGGAATGGCTGTGGCTGGTTCTGATGTACTAATACTGGTTTGCTATTTAGCTGTGATAAGTTCTGAAATTCAGGACTGTTACAACCAGCCTGAAATTTAACTTGTGGCTTAATTTTGTCTGATAGAGCATCTGCTGATTGTTCATGTAATGAAGCAAGTTCAAAAGTGGAGGCAAGAGTAGATGGTTTAAGGACTTGATCCTTTATCTGAGTTCATTTTCAAGACCCTTAGTGTTTCTGGAAATGAAGTATGCCTCGATATGAGATGGGTTGAGGGCTAACAAAGGAGCTTTGAATCCTTCAGACTGTTCCTTATATGCTGCAGAACTCTCTCTCTGTTTAATGTTGCTGAATTCCTCCACAATGTTAATAAAGATTTGTTTTCATGAATGCAAAGGTTACTCCTGGAATTTGGGTTTTGTAGGATCATTTTAGCCTTCCATTTTGATGCATAGAAGCTGTTTTTACCTTATAAAATTGGATATCAGTTGTTTCTGTGTGATATATTTTTTGTTGCTGAAATTGTTGGAGAATGTCTGGAAATTGCTGATGGAGTGCTGCTTCTAAATCCTTTCAGTTGTTTGCAGCCAGGACCAGGACAATCAATTGGTATGTATTGCTGCCAAACTAGTTTGGAATTTTTGATGAATCAGGAAATGTGCTTCTTGTTGCCATTGTTGTTGTTGTTCCTTCATTGCTGAATGCTGGTGGATGTGATGTCATAATGCTGGAATCAGTTTGCCTAATTGCAGAACAGATCCATAAGTCAGAAGAGCTGAATAAACTGAATGGAGGGGCAGACTTGAATTCTTGAGCTGCGGAAGAGAGATTCAAAACATAATCTGTTCACTGTGAAGTGAGGACTTATGGCAATGTAAGGAATTCATGTGAACTTTGGAATTCTGTTATAAAAAATAACCGAGGTTCAAGAAGCAAGTTGGTAATCAATATTCTGTAAACTGACTTGCTGTTGCTGAGAATTGATGCTTGTTGCTGCTGCTGTTGCTGATCTTCTTGCGGCACTATGGAATCAGTTGCAATAAATCAGTGAATCTGGTGGTTACTGATTCAGGAATCCATTTGCAGCAAGAATGCTGATCCACGGAGAGCAAGAATGCAGCTAGAATTCAGAATTATGAACTTGATTTTGGAAGATTGTTTTGATACAGTCAAAAACCATAATCACAAAGGTAAGTAGGTGCTATCAGTTGGGGCTGTGCTGGGTCTGTTGCAGTGAAAGACAAGGTATTATCTGTTGGATTGCAAGGACAGAAGTGTTGTGACATATGCAGAATGTGAGGCTATGGCTGCAGTAAGAGTTTCAGCAAGAATTTGGATTTGTAACCAATATTCAATCAAGAGTAAGAAAAGCAGAATGTGGAGAATAAATGTTGTGAATATTTGGTGAGGAAAGTAAAGAAACCTGCTCTGATAACAATTGTGAAGGCAAAGGATTAATCTTCCGTAGGAAGCGGTATATGATGAGGAAAACTGAGAGAAATAGAGAAGAAGACAGATAGAGAGAATGAGAGTAGAAGAGAAGGCAGATTTATCATTCATTCATTTCTTCATTAATACATTTATTTACAATCTGATGCACAGCTCTTATATTGCTGTTCTTATTCCTGAAATCAGTTACTATCCGATGCTTATTAGCCAAACAAGGCAAAACTATCAAAGTAACAACTAACAAAATTCAAACAACCTTTACAAATGTTCAACGACTTTACTAACACTATTTTGCTTTGCTGAATTGATTGCTTGCTATCTCCTTTGCTGAATCAGCTCCTGGACCTAATTGGGGTGACTTGTTTTAACGGACATGAAGGTAGCGTTTGAGTCTTGGAAATGAGCTTAGAATTGAGGCTTGTTTGGTATCTAATTTTGGATGGGAAGCCATTTTCTGATTTACAATTCCATCGAATTGAAAAAATGGACCATTTTTCAAATTTTACAGGGGAGATTTAAGGATTACAATTTCTAATGCAATGCAGATAGGTTGGGCTGTTGCACAAAATTTACTTTTAAATAATTGCCCTATAGATCCTGTATCTCTCTATATGAAGAAGAAATCATGTAGAGATGAGCTTCTTGTTTGTACAAATGTTACTTCTAACTTGGATTAAGTATGAAGAAATTAACAATAATTTTTTTATCTTTGAGTTGTTCTACCATATCGGTCACTCAACATTGGCCCTCTTGTCATCTCACTTGTCAAAAATTCGTGTGAAAGCGGATTACACAAAAGGTACAATAGATTTTATCCGAGCTTTGTGTGGAGATCTGGATTCTGCCATAATAACTCTTAGGTAGGATGGGCTTAGTTTGGTTGGCGCTTGTGGGGAGGAGATGATAAAGAAGATTTCATAGGAAGAAGACTGGAGAATTGACTACATTGAATGATTCCATTATCTATTAAGGGAGGGATGCCTGCAGGAGGGCAGGGGAGTTGAATATTGGACTTGTTTAATCTTTGTTCCTTGAAGCCACCTTTTCCTTGCCTTTTCATTCATTGTGGATTACGCTTTTACCATTGTGAAACTGTGATCATACACAGCTAAAGCTTGATAAAATTCTCTAATTTACTCGATCATCATCATTAAACACACTACCTTCACTGTGTCTCTTGGCGCCACTAATTCCTGTATTTGACACCACTTTTCTCTCTCTAGTGGTTTTCTCCATCTTTCTCTATTTATTTCTTGCTCGACGTTAGCCTTCTCCTAGTGTTCTCCTCATGGTTTGTCTCTGATTTTTTGATTTAGATGGAGTGTCTAATTTTTCATATCTGTGTCAAATTCTGTTGTAACCAAAGGCAACTGTTGATGTTTTGTTGTAACTGGTTATGAATGAGGATGCTGTGGTATTCAAGGAGGGTGAAAACACGACTGCCATTTTTGGTAGTGTTTAATTCTGCCTTGTGTACCTGTGATTGCAGTATCTGATGGTGCGGAGCAAGCAATTTGGTAAGTCATTGATTAGGGCTAAAGCAGCGATGAACTTTTGAGGTTTGTTTGTCAAAATTGTATTCTGCTTGGCAAGTTTTCAGCTTCAATTGTTGTTCCTGGCGACGTTATTGGTGAAGGGTGGTTTTTGATCTCTAAATCTCAGGTTCTTGATGGCACCATATGTGCTTCAGCCAGCAGTTAAAGCTGGTGTTGGCAGCAATTAGGTAGAAATACTTATGGCAGACTTGTGTCAAATAGCAGTGCAAAGGGGTTTCTATTGGGAGCTCCAAAGTAGGTCGGGTGAGGCAGCAGTGTTACACTGTAAGAACCCAATTCAGTCCTTTTGTGTTGATTTTGTTACAGGAAGATCGAAGAGAATTGGGTAGAGAGAATGATGTAAAAATTTCAGGGAAAAAAGCAAAAAGAGGATAACGTTTCCAATTTGAGAAGGGAGAGATCTCCAAATTAAGCCACTCAATGGTACTTTATCATTTGATTAATTTTATTACATGCTGTTATTTATATTGCCTCAAGCAAAATTCCTTAATCATTATAATAAGTTGCTTTTTTTAACTAAATAGGTGATATATAACTAAAGTGGTTATAACCACTAACAACAGGCTAGAGCTTCTCGTCATTTGCCCGGCACTTGTCATGTGGCCTATGGATTAGGCTAGAAGTCATGCGCTTGGCACTCCCGTCATTTGACTTGGTGCAGCCACCCATGATCCACCCTTCTTTCATTGGACGGCTAGGGTTTCTCCATTTGGACGGTGGTGATGAACGTTCTCAACTAAGCTATCCACTACTACTTAATCTGACACTTGATGTTGCTTCACGTGGATAGTGGTGATTTGCATTTTCTGCCAACAAAACCGCAATCCTCAGCTACTGCATCTGATGGCTCTTGTTCCTCCACATGGATGTTGGTGATGTGCCCTCGTCTCTTAACGCTTTTCATGCTGTTGCGGTTGCTAGTGTAATTTCCTGATCTTGTCGTCCGCTCTACTACCTGGTTGTCACCCGATGGTCCCAATTAGTCCTAGTGGGCGACTGTGATGAATCTAATTTTTGAGCCCTTATTTTCCTTAGGCATTTACAGTTTCATGGCTCCCTGATTTTCTTCCTTCTCCTACGGCACTCTCTTCTTCTTCTAGGGTCTACTCTATTTATTTTTTTTTGTTTTATTTATTTTTCTACCACGATGTCGCCCTTTTAGATGTTTGTTCATATTGGTCAGCTAACAAAGCCCTCCCTTTAAAGCACCTTGCCCTCAATGTGAGGGTATTTGTGCTTGAGAGAGTGGAGGGGCTCCCAGGTATCATTTTCATCAGAGGTTCTTTTTCATTTGATCAAGACCTCCATAACCTTCCTTCCTGCTATTTTCCGCACCCTTCATCCCACTACTTGTTTAGGGTCGAGCAAGATTTCTCTGTCCAAACTAATTGAAGGTAAGGATGGCAACTCTTTGAATCTGGGTTCAACTTGTTTCTATAGCATAAATATGTGAAACACCGGATGGAATTTTGCAAATGGCGAGAGAGCTAGTCACTAAGCCATAGTTCCTACCCCTTCTGAGATTTCATGTGGTTTGAAATGTCTAGGCACTAGCTTCAAATTCTTTCAAAATGATATTAACTTTTGGCGGTATGGTTGTAGGCAGAGATAAACAAAGTCCCTGACTTGGAAGTCCCTTTCCCTTCTATGCTTATTGCACTATATTTTTAGGTGTGTTTGAGCTTTCTTTGAATTCTCTTTTTGAAAGTCTTGGATTTGATCACGTTTTTGTAGCTTCTCTTCCATTGCCTCATTTGCGGTAGTCCCCTTAACAAACCTGGCCGACCTTGGGGATGGATGTTTATAGACAGCTTCAGAAGGAGTTATTCTTGTCAAGGAATGTTGGTTAGTATTATACCTTTATTTAGCCATGGCTAGCTATTTTGACCGTAGTTTGGGTTTATAATCCTATTTGTGGTGGTAGGCTGAACTGTCTTGCAGCCAGGTCCCTTGTAATCAGAACAATTCCTTCCAAAAAGAGCTTGTGAAGATGGCATTATTGGCTATAGTTCTAAGAATCCCATGTAATCGTACGGCGTGAGGATAAGTTGAGCAATTTTTGCAGCTGTGTAGGAGTGAGTGAAGAGGGAAAAAGTGGGTGTATTTGGTTAACCAGTCTATGGCTACCAAAATATTACAATATTGCTGGGATGAGGGTAAACCTTCTATGAAATCCATGTTGAGGTCTGACCACGGAATCTGGGTTATAGGTAGGAGTTGGAGGATACCATGTGGTTTTTGAGGGTCAATTTTAGTGGTTTGACAAAGGTAGCTCTCCTTGACGAAGTGTTTGATGTCGTTTTGCATTCCCTTTCACAAAAAAATCTGCCTTATCCTGGCTCTTGATCCCCCATATGGACGTTGGTGATGCTCCCTCTTTCCATTTCACGCTTTCATGCTGCTGCAGCTGCCTGTTTGATTTCCTAATCTTGTCCGCCACTCCTCCCTGGTTCTCATCCGACAGTCCCGATCGGGCCAATTGGACAGCTGTGAGGAATCTAATTTTTGAGCCCTCTTTTTCCTTGGGCATTTGCTGTTTCGCGGGTCCTTGATCTTCATCCTTCTGCTGCACTGCACTCTTCTTTTAGGGTCTACTTTGTTTATATTTTTTTCATTTTATTTTTTTCTACCACTATGTCACCCTTTCGGATGTTTATTCATATTGGTCAACTGACATACATCAATTAGGGTTTTATTGGAGTAGAATTTAGGTGGAAGATGGAGTTGATGAGGGCATGTGATTCAACAATATTTTAGTCTATTTTTCAAATGGATCTTTTATTTAGGCCATTTTTCATGTATGTATTGATCTTTTAATTAATTGCTCGTTTTGCAAGTTAGTGGTGATGGATATGACTTGTGTATTGACCCTGACAACCCCATGTGTGTTTATCTAGTAATATTGGAGTTGGGGAGGTCCATCTTCTAAGTTGCTGTTTGTTGAGGATTTAAGATTTTCTTTCAGAGGTTTATTTGACCTTTTCATATGTGTTCTTTTGATCAGTTTGTAAGTGCAAGGGTTTAAATTATGACTTTTTGATCCATCCGTTCAGTCCATGCAATGGAAGCCACTGTGTGAGAGATTCTGCTTTAGTTGTTTTGCCAAATGTTGATGTTGATCAATCAAAGGGTTTGTCATCTTTAACCAAGGAATCGGTGTTGATTACTCTAGTGACTTTGGTCAGAAAAATATGTGAGATGGCATTCTTATTGAAATCCTTTTGTTAATTGTGAAATTTGTTTTGAGTCACAATTGGAGGGCATCATTGTTGGTGCAGATTGGTAGCTTGTTACATTTGGTGGACTTGGGAACTATAGCTGTCTGTTAGGAGTCTGGAGATTGGCTGTGATTTTGGGATGGGTTTAAATGGTGACTTCTCTGTTAAATTAAATGTTATCTTGGATGCGGTAGAGTAGAATTCTTTTGAGATTCAAAATATCTATGATGGCGTGTTTCATTGGATCATCACTAGGCTCTTCACTAAATTGCACGACGTCTTAAATCATCTTAATGATGGTTGGCTTGATCTCAATGTTATTAGCCCATGTAACCGGCCTCCTTATGCTTGAAGTAGTGCCCTTAATACTCAGAGATTGCGTAGTCCTGAGCTGACCTAAGATTTCCCATTTCTTAAATTTGATTGGCCATATACTATTTTGCCTTGGTTCTTCAGTGAGATGCCACTCAGTCTGGGGCTCTGAGGGTAGTAATCCCACATTTTTGGACTGTCTCATTCAACTTCACACCTACACAATATTCAAGAAGAATAAGTGTCACTATAAAAAATCAAAGCTATAGCCTACCTTTTTTAAGTAATATGTGCATACCGTGCCTCAAATCAAGAGAGAAGCAATATAAGAAAACAAACACTAAAAAGAAGTAATGAACATATTTGATTAAGACTAAGACATAATGGTCTTGATATTAGCAAGATACAATCAATCCCCCAACGATGCTTGAAGTTTGTTGTGCAAAATTACAACTGTAAGATATTTTAATAAGTAATAAAAATGTTAAGTAGAGTATCACAGCAAAAGGGATTGAAATTTTAGTGAGTACCAAAATTAGCCTTACCTAATATTATTGAAGGGCAAGTTAACTAATAGAATCTGTAAGCACAATAATGAATCAGTACAATAACAAGATGAAATTCAATAAAGAAGGATATTAGGGTATTTTTGATTTCACATGAATTTTGTCATGCACCACATTTCATTTACTAATGCATAATATTCATTCATAATGACAATTATGATGACATGCCTTAAGTGTTCCCTCTCGAATCCGTCCAAAACTATGATTATAGATTTGTCCATTATATCTCTCTGGGAATAACATATATAACCATGCAATAGGCTTAACTTATGTTTTTCAAGATTTCACAAGTTCATGTAGTTTTTCTGTCTACAATGAAATTCATGTTACTTCTGTGAAGATCAATCATGCATATTTCTCCTCATGGTCTCAACATGCATTATCAAGTCATTTAAATAAACATTCAAAATTATCAAGCATAAAGAGAAATAATCATAATGAGAAAATATTATTACATGATATGTCTATGAGAATATATAGTTTAATCGTAGGCTACTTCTAAAATACATAGTAATGAAGACTTACGTTTTTTGGTGAATTTTTCGTCTGATATATTCGATATCAATACGTATTGTGTGATATATCTGATGTTGATATGATCGCAGCCAATACCAATATTGATACTGATATTGATATTTTCATCCATGGCTTCTAATGATTTGAAGATTAACAAAACTAGAATAAACTANGGTTCTTTGAAAATAAATTAGGGCTTTATATAATTGTTATAGATATTTGAATATGTTTCTATCCAAAACTTTTTTAGAAATGATTTGAACATAATAAAGGCACAATAATTTAGAAGTCTTAAATTGAAAATAAAAGTCATCTTTAGAAATACATTTGGATGAGATAGTTCGGTGGTATTTAATTAAGGAATGGATTTTAAAATTTCCATTTTATGATATGAGAAATAGGGAAAATTAATTTTTCTCATTTTTCTTTACCCATGAAAATATAAGCTCTTCATTTTAATGAAAATAATTTTTTTCCCTTTCTTTTTCATTTGTTCCTGATTATTTAACTTTCCTTCTAGATGGATCCTTATGGAGGAAAATGTGGCCCATATGTACTGTATCAGAAGATGCATAATGAATTTTGAGACAACTGATGCAAAATGGCCTATACCATGTTCACCCAGTTATTATCTTGTCCAGTAACTCTGCTAATGTTCATTAGTTCATACAGATTTGTTTGTGAGGTTATTTCTTGCATTTTAAGGGTGAATGATTCAGTTTGGTGATATTTTATGGAATCATCTAAGGTTGTGGCTTTCTGTGTAGGTGGATGGAGTGAATTAATATGGATACCTGAGGAACAGTATCTTGGTTTGAATTTTGTTTGGGATAACTTTTTCTCCGTCCTTTATGGTGTTATTCCGATGCTGTTTTTGGTGGGTCCATTAATAGATATTTGATGAGATGGGAAGGATACATCACAATGAATGTTTCTATTCTATGTTTATATTTTTCTTTTCTGTGGAGAGGATTTCTTATCTTTTTATCTATGCTCACTACTTTGTTAATTGTAACATATTCTTTTTTCTATGTCTGAGAGAGAGAGAGAGAGAGAGAGAGAGAGAGCAACCCAATAAATTCTATCAAACTCTGTTTTCTGTTTTCTCTGGAAAATAAGTCCGAGTTTCATTAACAAGGGTGCCTAACCTTTAATGCAAGTAGAGCTCTAAACTTGCTCAAAAGCATTGGCCTAGTAGATGCTTCCGCAGAGATATAAAAAGGAATTTTATGTCAAAAATTTAGTAGCATGCCTTCCGTGATATCTCTATCTCCAGAAAGGTTTTATTCCTCATTCTTTTATTTCATTGCTCTATTAGGCAGCAAGATCACTTTAAAGACCAGTTTATATCTTCCTTGTAATCTAATCCCTTGATCATGCATTCAACTTAGAAATATAGACACAAACACAGGACACAGATATGACATAATATGACATGGCAATGCATAGTTTATCTAACAACTTAGAATATGGCACATTTACTATAATTCACAGTTTTTCTATAGATATAGGAATATAATTAATCAGAAATCAGGATTTTACAATAAATTAGCAATCCTTACTCATGAATTCTAATTTCTCAAGATATTTAATTATAAGTAGAAGTTCCTAAACAAGCAAAGACGGGAAAAAAGATAGGAACCAAAAACAAACATATAATCAAGGTTTTTTAATGCTCAGAACAGAACAAAAATTTAAAAAAAAGGAGGGAAAGAAAGTGCATAAAGCCCCTCTTTTTAGCCAACAATAGAGTTAGAACATAAATAGAATAGCCACAATTCAACATCCTTAGAGTTGGTCAAACATAATTAATTCACAACAAAATAGAAGATAACGAGCACGGAGCTGGGGATGTAGTTGGAAAATGTAGGGGAATGAATTTATCATAAGAAAACAATTAGAGTGCTATGCAAGTAAAGAATCTCTATTCACTGGCTGTCCTCTTCGATCTTGCATTACTGTTAAACCCTCGCCATGTGCTCATATTTCTATTTGATTTATTGTTAATGGAAACTAGTGGTGTTTGTTTCTCTCTCTCAACCTTATGTATCGAAATTGTTTTTCTAATTACTTATTAGCATCAATACTCAATCTTAATTTTTGTTAGATATCCCATTTTCTTGTTTCAAATCCAGAATCAGCTTAAACATGGCTGAAGTATGTCCTTAGCTTGCTCAGCATTGTCTGCTAGTGTGTTCAAATTTGCACGCCATAAAATATTCCAATGCACATAGGAGACTATCATATCTGATGTGTCGGTGTCTGACATGCCACCCTGGAGGTGTCTACTTGTCCTAGATTCGCTTACATTTACTAGAATATTGGGTATTTAAGAAAATCTATTGGCATATGTTTATGCTCCAATTTACATTACATTGGGTGATTTATTGGCATCAGTTCTAGTATATGTTCTGTTAAGTAACTTACTTTCTGATCCCAGAAAGAAGAAATAGGGACCTGTGAGGCTCGTGTAAAAAAGCTCCTTGAAGTTACTCCACCTAAAGGGAAAGAGTTTCTTAATAGTATCGAGCATATTTTGGAACGTGAAAAGAATTGGGTGAGTTATTTCTGTCTCTTTACCTTTGTCCTCTATGTTTATTGCATTGTCTGATAGTTGGCAATGATAGTTGATTTTGGTTTTGCTCGTTTGTTTCAGGTGTGGTGGAAGCGTGATGGTTGCCCACCATTTGAGAAACAACCAATTGAGAAGAAAGTGGCTCAAGATGTTGTGAAGAAACGGTATGAAGTTAGTGAACTTTTTGATTTGTACTCTGTAGTTGTACTCACTCAATAGACACTCAAATGCACGTGTATTTGTATTATATTTATGTACTTTGATTTATCCATGCATGCGTGTAGTTGAGAAAAGGTTGAAACCAAGCAGCCAATGTTGCTGAATGCATCCCATGACTCAAATACAACTTATGAATGGGTATTTATTGACCATATTTCCATCTAATGGATGATATTCGTATGTGGTTGCCATTGGCTGATTAGGGCAATTTACGGAATTAGGAACAATATATCAGCTCTTTTGTATACTAGTTGTCTCAAAATTTGGTTGCCAATATTGATTCTGAGTTCCAAACCTTTTCATAATTGTGACTTATTTTTTTAGTGCTTAATGTTAGAGTGTGATTGTTCCTTCTCATTGGCCGATAAGGGCAATTTACAGAATCAGGAACGGTATATCAGCTCTATTGCGTACTAGTAATCGCAAAATTTAATTGCCAATATTGATTACAAGTTCCAAAGCTTTTCATAATTGTTGCATTTTTTTTTAGTACTTACCATGTGTGTTAGAGTGTGATTGTTACTTCTCATTTTGTCAATAGCTAGCATGTCTATTAGAATTTGAATATGAACACAAAAAGAGGTGAGTGTTAGCATTCTCAATTTCAGTATGAATGTTTGTGGCTACTGATCGTGCTTAATAATTGAGATGTCTCTTCAATGGCACATGTCAAGAATTGTCGAGCTCGCATTATATACTATAATGAAGGAAATAGGAGTGATGACAAATTAGCTGTTAAATACTTTTATGTATAGGTTACACACTGAATTTCGAGGTTTTAATGAACTTTCATGGATCAATGACTTGGCTTAAATTCCCAGCAACTTCCTGCTCTTAATCCTACTTTTCCCAAAATAAAAAATTGCTTTAAGATAATGTCAGACTAATAATATCTGAAGATCAGTTTATGTCACAGTTGATTAGTTACCAATTTGGTACACAAGATAGAGGCTTGAGATTACTCAAGTGGGATCCTCCTACAAATGCAGTAAATATAAAGAATTCTATGGAGTTTATTGTGACATACCCATGTTGTCTATTCTAAGGATGCAATGGAGTTTGGCCACCTCTTTCTCTGGGATTAATAGTGGTATTGTTTTTGAGAGGAAAGAGACACTTTCCTACTGTGTTGATCAAGTTGCAGAACACTTGGCAGTATTGTGGTGTTGCGTCGCCTGCTTGTTAGACATCTTAGTAACTTATGCTATCGTAGTGTGCAAGAGTTATTATTGAGTTTAATTGCCTTAAGGGTTACCAGACTATTTAATTGGAACCCAGTCATTACTCAGTTTAATTATTTTGAGGGTTACCAGTCTATATAATTGGATCCCATCATATCTAGGGCTATCACTGCCGATCTCTTACATAGACTCAATTCTTGGATCTTAATTTCATCACATCCCATGAGTTCCAAATTATTACTGCATCATTTGGCAGGTCATTATGTGGTGTGGCCTGGGTGCCATGGCAGTGTCACATGCTTCAACAGTTTCCATCTAGTCAAAAAGTGATTGATGTTGTGATAACTTGGCAAAAAAAGGAGGTAGAGTGATAAGGTTTGAGCAACGATCATGTGCATTCACACCCTCCCAAATTTTAAACAAGCTGATTGCACATCTCTTTGTAATTGTGGCATCATCAACTGTATTTCCCCAGACCCTGCTACTAAGAAAGATGTTCCCTTCTTAAACTATCCCACATACGTAGGTGGTGCCTACTTATAAGAGGCCAGTGAATTGTAAACCATATTGTTTCCATGAGTAAACATTGTTTTTGTTTAATCCTCGTGTTTAGATGTTATACAGATTAGGTATATATATTCATCATGTGCTAAATCTAGTTAATCTTCCTTTCTGACTGGGAGTACTTGTGGATGTTTTTATCCTATCCAATTTCTGGTGAATTGAATGGCTTTCAAAATGTTTTAGAACTTGTGTTGAAATTGTTCATCTTCCTTGTGTCCTTTTACTTGGTTTCTTTTTTTTTGATAATTTACCATTAAAGGAAACCCTGTTTCTGTAGATTCTTTGGAGGCATGCATGCTGATTTTGTTTATGAAATACTAGGGGCATGTGATGATCCCGTTTCAATTCTCAAAATTAATTAGTTTTTATTTCCCACTATTTTTCTCTTGCCTGTATTCAGATTACCCTTTTCTTGAATGTTTTATACCTCTACATGCTGATTTTGTTTATGTAAATACTGGGGGCATGTGTGAAAAATTGAGTAGCCTTTATCTCCTACTACATTTCTCTTGTTTGTGTTCAGATTACCCTTTTCATGAATGTTTTATACTTCTGCAAATGCCGTTATAGATGTTTTTGGTTCAAAGCTGTCAGCATTCCTAATTTTTGTGCGTAATCCTTTCAATGAATTTTGCCTAAGAAAAGTGAGCTGTCCACTTTTTCTGGTTCATAAGAGATAGCATCCTTTTATCAAGTAGACATGATTCACTTTCTCAATGAAATACCAAAATTTAGCAGAGTGACTACTTCTTGTCAAGTTATATGTCCATGTGCCTATTCATTGAGTGCTACAGGCTGCCAATCTTTCGGGAAAAAAATTTGTTAGCTCACTAATAGTCTTGCTAATAGAGGGTGAAGTTCAACACAATGGTAAGGTTGTGCTATTGTAACCTGATGGCCACGAGTTCCAATAATAAATATAGCCTTTTTGCAATGCTGTGAGTACCCAATTCTAATCATCCCTGGATCCCACAATAATGGGCTTCCATTTTTAGTAATTGTCATGTTAATTGAGGATGAAACTCAATGTAACCACAAGGCTTTTCTATTGTGACCTAGAGTTTATTGGTTAAAACTATGGAAATGGTATATATGCAATGCTAGGGCTATGACCCAATACACCTGACACTTCACAAGCGTTATAATATGGGAGCCTCTTTGCCCTGAGAACCTTTTAGTAGTCTTGTTGATTGGTTTCCATGGTCCAGCAACACCTTCAATGCCAGGATCTGTTCTCAGGGTTGCAAGAAGCACAGGTTTCAGTCTGATGCAACCCTGCATTACTTCTATAACATAAGTGACACCCTAAATTTGCCAGAGCTTCCGATTTGTCTGAGAAATCAAGGAAATCTATTCATTCCAAGCCCTTGGAGGACCTAGGACCTTGACTTTCGTGGTAACTTCTTACATTAACATTCATGAATAACAACACTTGAAAGAGAAATAGTACCTAGTCTTTGTTGTAGCTTTGTATGAGGATATACATCATCATGAAGCATCAATCCTCTCATTCAAGTTGTACTTGGAAACTGTGCATTGGCCCGTTCTTCCTGCTCCATAGCATACTAAACCATTGTAAGTCTCCTCCTGTTGCACCAGGAAGTAGTATGCTGATATTATAGAGAATATGCTGTTGACCTTTCCATTCAGTCACTCTCTTTTGTATGAACATCTCCTCAGTTTGTCTTTGATATTCAGCAGGCGTTTCCAACCCCAAGAATCACCTTCTTACTATATTTGTCCCATGTACTCTCTCCCTTCAAATAGTAGACATTTTTTGTTTCAACCCATGTCTATCTTCCTGCATTACTAACGCCTGCACATACTTGAAGATGGCTGAGCTGATTTATTCAACTCTCTCAATCTCGTCAGTCCCAATCCTTCTTGCTTTTTAGTTTTATAAATGTCCTGCCATGCTACAAGGCTCCTTCAATCCTGACCATAGAAATCATTATATTCCTTGTTGATCTGGGCTGATCACCTGCATGTGCTAAATAATTGTTATCATTCACTGACCTAAATAATTATTGTGTTTGGTTTTATGTTCTTTCTTCCTTGGTAAAGGTGGGCAGTGGAGAGCTGAACTGGAGACCTATTGGTCCTGTTAGTTTGGTTCAAATGCCTCTCAATGGAGTTCTTTTCTTCATTAAATAACCAAAAGTTTTCCTAATTACATCATAGAATCAATTAATTACATCCTGTATTGAAAGTAACTATTGGACAATCCGTCTACCTATGGTAATTGTATAATGAATGGAAGATTCTCTTCAGGAAAGTATATTTGAAACTATATACAATTAACACTATAACCTTTCTAACAATATTATATCCTTTCTAACAATATTTGTCTCTATCTTGCTAACATTTCCCATTAAATTGATGTTGGTTGAAACATTAATTTGTCAATTATGAATTAATGGCATTGACAAGACAGTGTCTTGGTGAAAACATTTGCATGTTTGTGTTCGGTCAAAATGTGAGAAAATGCAATAAAATTCTGAACAAGTGTTTTATGGATGTAATGACAATCTACCTTAATATAGTTGGTATGTTTATGAAATGCCAAATTGGTAGCAATTTGAGTAGCACTTGTATTTTTAACAGGATGAGGAGAGAGAAGCTAAGAAGCTCATATCTCGGATTGTGTAGTAGTCTTTGAAGCCATGTAATTTCAAAATTGGCCAACAACATGGCTCAATATTCAGCATCAGTAGAACATTTCAAGACGCCGTGCTACTTTTACTCTTCAAAGCCATAAGAACATCACCAAGATACATACACCAAGAAGTAATGGAACAATAAGTATCTACACAGCCAGCCTAATTAGCATCACTAAAGCCTTCTAGTTTTAAGGAATTTGTGGAAGGGGAGAGTGAGAAAGATCCCTTCTAAAAAGGAATTTGTATTTACGGGGAGTTTCTTCTTGGGGGAATGACTTAGATTGGTTTTTGCACAATCAGATGTACCATTGAGATAACGAAGAAGATATCCAATGGCAGCCATATGAGACTGGAAAGGGTCCTATATTAATTGACCGACTTACTAAGCAGTATAGGATAAATCGGGTAGAATAATTGTCAAGAAAAGTAAGCTCCTTACCAGCCGTCGATACATCGACAGATTAGATAGAGAATGGTCATCCTCATTATGAAGCTTTAAATTAAGCTCCATAGGGGAATGAACCGAGTTGTCTTCCTGAAGACCTGCTAGTGAAAGAAGGTCATAGGTATACTTATGCTAATATAAGAATATGCTAGTCAGACAATATTGAACCTCTAGTCTTAAAGAAATATCATAGTGGACTAAGATCTTTCATATGAAGAAAAGACTTGAGGTGATCTTAGAGTTGGCCAATCAAATGAGGATTGATCTTTTAGTTATAATATCAGCTACATATACTTGAAGGATAGCAATCCCAATATTAGTCAAGTGAAGAAAAATGATGAGTCATATTGAGTCTGAATAAAATTAAAATCCAAAAGGGTAGTTCAAAACTTCTAAAACCATGCCCTAGGTGCTTGTTGAAAGCCTTGTAGACATTGTTTTAAGCGACAAATCTCATTAGAATGACAAAAAATAAAAACATGCCAAAACAAGTCATAAAGATTTCTTCCTTCTAGTCACTGTTTAAAAATGCATTCTTCACATCCATTTGGTGAAGCAAACATCCTTTTGTGGCCATAATAGAAATAACAGTGTAGAGTGTAGTCATCTTTTCCATAGATCAAATGTTTCCTCGTAATTAATCCCTTGTTCCTTTTGATTTTCAAGAGTCACCAAGCTAGCTTTGTACATTTTGATAAATCCATTAGCTTGTAGCTTTATAGTATATACCTATTTGCACCCAAACTGAGTAACTCCATGGCACAAGAAACAATATTCCAAAGTGTGATTTTCCTGATGAGTGTGAAGTTTGTCTTGTATAGCTTGCAGCCAGCACTCCTGAGAGTATAAACATGTGAATAAGACTTAGGCACAGTAGTATTGTCCGGGGCTTGAAGAGCGGATTAAGGAAATCCATACTTATCAGAAAACCATGAAACCTATGTATATTGGCAAGGCACATGTAAGAGAGATATGGGGTTAATTTAGGAGTAGGAAGTGGCAGTGCATGACGTCGCTAATACACAAAGCTTGCTTAACACACTTAATAGTACCATTCTTATCATCAAAGGGAGGGAGCAAAGTAGATGAGAAAATAGGATCTCTTTGAGATGGAAAGAAATATTAATTTTTAATGAAAACCATATTTTGAGAAATATGAAGGTGGTTGGCATTTCCATCATAGCATGCAAACCATTTATGAAAATTACTATTGTCAAGAAAGTGCATTGAACAGCTTAAGCAAACTTGTGACATTCATTAAAGATAAGTGAAATAGGATCGTATCATCAAACGGAGGGAGCAAAGTAGATGATGATATAAGATATCTACGTGATAGAAAGAAATACTAATTTTCAAAGAAAACAACATTTTAAAAAATACAAAGGTGGCTGGCATTTGCATCATACTATATAAACTATTTATGAGAATTACTATTTCCAAGCAAAGCGCATTGAACGGTTTAAGTAGCAAGCTTGTGACATTCATTGGAGTAAGTGAATAAAATAGATGCAACTAAAGATATGTAGAAATCGTGATTTGGAGTGACGCTAAAAAAGAGAGACTAAGGAGAATCAATGTGCAAGGTTGTTGAAGGCAGAATATTAGACAAATGCACACCCATAAGATTTATTGAAAATCGTGTGGGATAGACAATTCAATAATCAAGGAATGAACATTATCCAAAAAATGTCAATTTTTTCGTCAATGACCCCATTTGTCAAGGGGTGTAGGGACATGAATATTGATAGAAAATACCTTTCAATTTTTGTAAAGAGTGAAATTCATGTGTCATGGTTATAGACCCTGGCCCAAAATATCCAATTTATTTTTTTTCCTTATTCCATAATTATCTTAATCTAGTTTTAGATTTGAATCTAAAAATTAATTTCAACAAAATAAATCGAAACTGATAGTGAGATGTAAACCTGTATTAAATACCGTTAAATATCCCAAATAATAATATAATAAAAATCCAATCTCACGATTCAAAAGTTACATTCGAAAGTAATTTTGAAGATTGCCAACTTTTAAACCTCAGACCATAAAGAAAAGTATTTTACTTGTTTGAGAGCATCAAAACTTAAACAATTCTAATGGTACGGATCACACATAGAAACATCACCATCATCTTTGACCGGTGACCGTAAACAGGCTTAACTGAAATAAAGCTTAAATAGAAGTGATAAATCTTAAACTTCAAATTGCAATATAATTAAATCATCCTACAACTAGACTCCCAAAGCCTTCTCATGGTCCAAAACTTCTTGCAAAATAGTTCAAGCCCGCTAAGCTAAAATGTTAGCTAAAATAATGGTAAGAATTAGTCCAATGTTCAACAAGGCATTTATATTTTCATATATGGATATATATATCGAATGAAACATGCTTGGATTATGTCATGATGAAAATTTCAGAATGCTAATAATATCAATTTTTAAATAAACTTGCGAATATTGTATGATCATGACCAATATACTAAACACTGTACAAATGCCAAAATCATGCCAAAATTTAAAGAACCAAGAATTTGTGATGACCTTACCAATAAAGGACGAATGTCAAAGTTTGAATTATAATTATTTACTCATAGCCAAATGCATATGTCATCATTTATGACTCATGGATAGGTTGACTACATATTATTCCTTATAGTCGATATCAAATGCTACTCTTTTGACCCGTGATTTTTATATTCAACCTTCAATTTACTAATAATATATTAGGATATGTCAGAATATATTCCAGCAATTCTATGTGATGGTTCTTACTTGATCAAACTGAAAATTGTACACGTATACAAATATAATATTATTTTTCTCATACCGGAGAAAATAATTCCTTGAATCAAAGCTAATGTAATATGAAAATTCAGTACTTAAATATGATTTGTATAAACTTAAGACATGTACATGTTAAAATTTCATAAAGGGTTTGGATATACTTGCCTTCACTTAATTCTAGCATAAGATTACTTAAAATCTCATTAATTCCTTCTTCTTCCTTCTCTTTCCTCTTTTAAATTTCTAATAGAAATGAGCCAAAATTGGCCAAAGAACTTATTTATGGAAAACTAGTATATGTGCACCGGTTAGGCATGGATTAGCCATTGAGGCTAAATCGGTACCACGCACTAGTGTCCATCAGGTGCTAACATTTTGATTTAATCACGCATGTCTGTTACTTGAGCGCAGGTTAGGTGTGAATATTATATCTAAAATATACTTATGCGTGGGTTAGACGCATGTCAGACGTTATTCATCCTAACTTATTCTGATACGAAATTTATTTTTGACCAAAAATATCAATTAACCTAGAAAATCTATCAATTCGATTCAATTAATCATTATTAAACTAATCTTTCGAGATTCATACCTTATATTTATCTTCTCCTTACAAAATTTTGTCTTCAAAATTTCAAATCCCTTGATTAGGAAACAAGTGCGGATATTTTGTTTGGATTTTATCTTCTCTCTCCCAAGTTGTTTTTCTGAATGAATGGTTTCTCCATAAGATCTTTACTAACGGGATGACCTTGGTACAAAATACTTGATCTCGTCTCCCCGAAATTTGAATCAGTTCTTCGATATACGTTGCATGTTATGAATAGTTAATGGTTAATAATATGTAGGTTATGAACGTATTTACAGAGTATCGATGCAAGCAAGACATTGTGGACATTCTCTAAACTTAGAGGTGGAGCCAATCAAAATATTACCTTTCCAATCTTTCCTAGAAATTCAAAATGCCCAATAAATCTCAACTTTAGTTTTCATTTAAGCCCAAATCAGGAGATTCCTTTCGATGGAGATGTAATGAGAAACATATGATCACTAACTTCAATACTCATCTCCGATGTCTTATCAAATGAATCTTATCTAATGTCTCTTAAATAATTTATGGTCCCAAGAGTCTCCTATCCTCGATTCCCACCTAATGAATTAGCGAACGATATTTTCTTCCATACAGTGCTTCAAATGGGACCATACCGATGGTCGCCTGGTAATTGTTGTTGTAGGCAAACTTGACTAGTAGCAAGTAATAATCCCAATTTCCTTTTATTTCCAATACCGAAGCTCTTCACATTTCTTCTAAAATTTAGATTGTCCATTCGTTTGAGAGTGATAAGTTGTGGTAAACTTCAAGTTAGTTTCTAACTCCCGATGCATATTTTCCCAAAATTTAGATGCTAACATTGGATCTCAATCTACTACAATAAAAGCTTGGATCCCACGAAGCCTTACTACTTCGTTTATATGTTATCTCGCTGAACATTCCCTCGAGAATATCATCGAACAGTAATGAAATGCACTGACTTGCTTACCCAATCAATGATCACCCAAATTATGTTATGATACCTTGAAGATCTCGGCATACCCATTACAAAATCAATTGATATATGCTTCCACTTCCAGGTAGGGATCGGCATAGGTTGTAAAAGACCTAATGGCTTCTTATGTTGGGCTTTTACTCACTGAAAAATCATACATCTTCCCATATAAGCTGCAATTTTTCTCTTCATATTGTGCCACCAAAATATCTTTCGCAAGTCTTTGTAAATCTTATTAATTCCTAGGTAGATAATGAGTTTTCTTCCTTTAATTCTTCAATATTGGGTACACATTTGGTTCTAAAACATCAAAATTCCATCAGCTCAAACATTAAAACCAGCCATTGACTTCCTGTGCAAATTTCCAACTATGTCCCCAGAGATTGGATTGTTCTTTTATGTTTCTTTAATTTTCTTTATTATCTCCGGTTCTACCTGAAAATATGATAAAATTACTTCCGTATTTTGGGAATGCCTCCTGATGTTGCACGCTTTTATACTGTCCAATATCTCCATTTTTTTTTTTTTAACTTTAAATGAGCCATTAAGTTTGTCTTCTTACAACCCAGGGCATCCGCCACCGTGTTGGCCCTTCTTGGTTAATAATGAATATCATAATCTTAATCCCTCAGAAGATCCATTTAACTCATTTGTCTTATATTAAGTTCTTTCTAAGAGAGCAAGTATTTCAAACTCTTATGATCCTAATGCGCTAAGAATCTCTCTCTATACAGATGATGCCTCCAAATTTTTAGCGCAAATATCATCGCTATTAACTCCAAGTCGTGAGTTGATAGTTCTTTTCATACATCTTCAATTGTCTTGATCCATACGTGTAGGTCGCACCCCAATCCATTCTTTGAACCATCGCAACAAACCACAAATCTACTTGATCCTTCTAGAATTGCTGCGATTATGGGCAGTCATTAGACAGTACTTCAGGTCTTGAAAACTCCTTTCATATTCTTAAGTCCAACAAAACTCCACCTTTTTCTGCATAAGTTGAATTAGCAACATTGCAATCCTAAGGAATTTTCTCACAAACCTTCGATAATAACCTACCATTTCAAGTAAACTTTGAACTTCAATTACGGTTGTCAATCGACTGTAATTCGTTACCGCTTTAATCTTCTTAGGATCAATTGAAATGACTCTCGTTGAAATCTTGTGGTCAAAAAACATCATTTCTTTAAGCTAAAATTCACACTTCTTCATCTTTGTAGATAACCTTCTCTCTTGAAGTGTTTATAGGACAATCCTCAAATCTACATCATGCTCCTCATAGCTCTTTGAGTAGATCAAAATATTATCGGTAAAGACCACGACGAATTTGTCGAGATAGGGTTGGAATACCCAATTCATCAATTTCATAAATGTTGCAGTGGCGTTAGTTAACCTAATGGCATTACCAAAAACTCATAATGACCATACTTCATTCAAAAAGCCATTTTTGCCACGTCCTCTTTAATCCTCAATTGATGATAACCCGATCGTGGATCAATCTTTAAAAACATTTGTGCCCCTTGCAATTAATCAAATAAGTCATCTATCCTTAGTAGTAAGTACTTACCTTTGATGGTTATCTTGTTAGGCTCCCGATAGTTTATGCACAGCCTCATAAACCTATCCTTCTTCTTCACAAATAATACCAGTACACCCCAAGGAGAAACATTTAGTCTAATAAACCCTTCTCTAATAATTCTTGTAATTGTTTCTAGAATTCTAACAGCACTATTCTATATGGAACTTCGGACCTTAGCACCACTCTTGGCATTATCTTTATCTTAAACTCGATCTCCCGATTCGACGGTAATCTGGGAAAATTCTTCCAAAAAACGTCCTCAAATTCTCTCACCACAGGGCTTTCTTTCGTTGGTACATTATAGCTTCCAACGGTGGTGATATAGGCTCAGTATTCTTAACACTTGTTTCTCATCAAATGACATGCATGCAAGGTCAAAATTATATAGGTTGATTGCTTTTGTTTTATTCCTTGAAAATAAAGAGGTACACAACCCAAGATTGTAAAATATACCCTCTTGTGGAAATAATTTACACTAGTATGGTAATATACCAACCAATCTATGCCTAAAATTACATCGAAATCGTAACGAAACCAAATTTATAGCCAAGTCAAACCCATTCACCCAAACTATGCACATTGGGTATAATACCCAATGTCGGTTACTAATGATGACCCCTTAGGCATTGGCGCCACTAATGAAAAGTTCATGATCCTAGTGGGTGATAACAAATGACACACAAACTTCGAAGACACGAAAGAGTGTGTAGACTTTGGATCCAACAAAACATATAAGAAAGTCTCAAAAATTTTAAATTTACCTTCAACCAACTACGGAAATGCATCCGCATCTTGGGCCATCATTACAAACACTTCCCCTAAAGCACTTGGTTTTCTCACCATATGCCCTATAGGATAGAGGCAGTCTTTGATCATGTGAATGGATCAGCCATAGTTGAAACATAATCCTGATTGTTTGTAGTAGGGCCTCCCTCTATGTATATTTCTGTAATGTTGGCATATGGGTTTTGATTGTTGTGGACCTCATGTACCTTGGATTTAGGTACTTGACCTTATCAAAAGTCTTAGACCATTGGTGGGATCCTCCCGACCCCGAGCTCTAGCCTCCTTGACTTGCAATATTCTTCTCAAAAAACGTTTCCCTCTCAAATTCTTGCCCAAACAACAAAGTTTGATCTAACACTTCTCTATATATTCTTAACCTCAAAGTCACCAACTACTTGCGGATGATATCGTTCAACCTTGCATGAGCTTCCTTCACTTGTTGTCGGATCCAAGACGACGTGGGGAGCATAACGAGTGAGTTTAGTAAATTTAGTGTCATACACCACAACTGTGCTATTTCCTTTCCATGGCCAACAAACATATCTTCCTTTTGTTCCCTTAGACTTGCAGGGAAATACTTTTTAGGAATGCCTCGAAAAACACGCTCCATGGGATTTGCTCGTTTTCTCACTCCATAATCTTCTTCTTCATGGCCAAAAGTAGTCTACCACTTTGTCAAGTATATGAGAGGCAAACTTTACCTTGTCTTCCTTCGAGCAATTTATCACTCAAAGACCTTCTCAAACCTTTGGATCCATATATTCACATTCTTGGGATTTGAGACACCCAAAAACTCTGATACTTGCTCCTTAGTAAATCAATCATACACCATCAAAGTAACCCCTAGATTGACTACTATCGGTTTGGATTCTACGGTCTCTAGACCATCTTATCCATCACATTGGCCATCCTGGCCATAATGGTGAGGTACTCCTCCCAATCAAGCGTAAACTTGATCCTCCGTTTCTAGTTGACATTTTTCAAACATATCACGAGACAATCAACCAATTTATATTCTCAAATCAAAGAAGATACTTCCCTTATGATTTTCTCTAATACCATAAACTATCAAGGTCCCACATCCTAGCCTGAAATATCCAACTCATTTTATTCCTTAATTCACAATTATCTTAATCCAGTTTTAGATTAAAATTTAAAACTCCATTTTTTATTTAAGTGAATCACACCCAAACCGACACTAGGATGCAAACTTGCATCAAATACAGTTGAACGGCCTGAATAATAATATAATAAAGATTGAATCACAAGACCAAAAAGATGTACTTGAAAGTGGCTTCAAATATTACTAACTATTTGACCTCAAACCATCAGTATGGAAAAGCATCTTACTAGGATCAGAGCATCAAAACTCAAACAATCTCAATAGTGTTGATCACACTTAAAAATGTTGCCATCATCATTGGCTGATGGCTGTAAACAGACTTAACCAAAATAAATCTAACATAAAAGTGGTAAATCAAAAACTTTAAATTACAATGCAATTAAAAATATCCGACAACTAAACTCCCTATGCCTTCTCACAATTCAAAACTTCCTGCAAAATAATTTGACCCCACTAATCTGGAAGGTTAATGTAAATAATAGTAAGAATGAGCCTAATGCTCAATAAGACGTTTGTATTTTAATATGTGGCTATATATATTGAATGAAAAATATTAGACTTATGTCATGATAAATATTTCAGAATGCCAATAACATCACTTTTTGAATAAACATGCAAATACCATATAATCATGGTCAATATACTGAAAACTGTACAATACTAAAATCATGCCAAAAGGAAAGAATCAAGAATCAGTGATAGTCTCACTTATAAAGGGCAAATATCAAAATTTAGTGATAGTCTCACTTATAAAGGGCAAATATCAAAATTCGAGCTATGATTATTTTCATGTAGCCAAGGGCATATGTCACTGTTCACGGCTTATAGGTGGATCAACTACATATTATTTTCTATAACTAGGGTCAAATACCAGTTTTCTAACCCGTGGTTTTTACGTTTGACCTTTGGCTTTCTAAGACATGTCTGATTATATTTTGCCAATTTTTTATAATAATCCTTATTTGATCAAATTGAAAACTCTATATGAATGCAAATATAATCTTATGTTTCTCATATCCGAGAAAATAATTTATTGAATCAAAGCTAATGTCGAGTTTTTCTTATTTTTCTTCAAATATATGACATACAAGAACAATAGAGTAAACTATGGATATGCGGGAATTTTAGTGCATAATTTAAAAGTATGTTGAAACTTATATTAGTAAATTAATAACATGCAAAATCATTAAAGCTAAGATTTCAGAAACTCAACTTAATTTATGTAATTTCATCAATTTCTTTTCAATATAAAATATGCAGGTAACAGTTATATGATGATTTAATAGATGCAAGCATATATATAAGATTTGAAAACATGCAAAAAAATAAATATAGAAATTCAGTACTTGAACATGATTTGCATGAATTTAAAACATGTACTTCATAAAATTTCATGAAATAGGAGTGGAATCACATGTATGCAAAGCATAATCTCTTTAATTACGAAAATAATATATATATAAGCATTTGGAATAAAAAATGCTTTGAGAGATTAGAAATGAATAGCAATAAAGAAAGAAAGGGTTTGGATGCATTTGTCTTCATTTAATTTTGCAAAAAATTTCTTGAAATCTTCTTATTTAGTTCCTCTCGTTTCTCTCTTTTTCTCTTCTCTTTCTCTCTCCTCTTTCTAATTTCTATAAAAAATGAGCTAAAATTGGCCAATGGGCCTATATATTAAAAACTAGTGCATATGCGCTAGTTAGGTGCGGATCAGGCACCTAGGCTAAATCTGTACTATAGATGAATGCCTCTCAAGCATGCATCTAGTGCCAACATTTTGGTTCAGGCACACACGTGCTGTTGAAGCGCACCTCAAGTGCGGATATCCTGCCTAAAACACACTCATCGTGGGTCAAGGGCACGTTAGGCGCAACCCGGCCTAAAGTTATTTTGGTCTAAAGCTTAATTTTTGACCCAAAACCTCAATTCATATAGAAAATTCATCAATTTAATTTAATCAATTATCATTAAAATAATTTTTCTAAATTTATACTTTGCATCACGAGACATATATTCACGTTCAAATTGGAACGTAGAATTTATTACGAATAGAGAATTATATTTCCACATAGGCAACAAAGGTTTGGAAGTTAACACCTTAGTTTTAGATCTAAGAAAATATTTTTTAGTGAATCAACTATAATCATCAACTAATATGGCAAAATATCTATATTGAGCATGAGGAAAAACCGGATTCATGCCCTGAATGTTAGCATTTATAATCTCAAGACATGTAGGTGCTTGCTACCTTGTAAAGGAAATGGTAGAATTTTCTTTTATGACGTTTGTAAGATTTATAATTAAATGACGAAAAACTGGAAGGTACATTTTCTGTATTATTAAGATAATCATGTTTCATAAGATGTTAAGGATAACATAATTGAGATGTAATTTCTTATGCCATAGATGACTATCATGAGTGACAGTAAAGCGACCAACATATATAGAATTGGGAACGGAAAACGAGAGGAAAAAAACGCCCCACTTTAGGCTCCTTCATTGTCACCCATCTTGATGATCCTACACAACCATTTCAATCAAAAAGTACAACTTCTTTTCTACTTATTGGCTTCCTAAAATTATACTGGCAAATGAATTAGAAGTTACAATCACATCGATAAGAGAAATCCTAAGATTTTATACTGCGATAATAGAAAGGATATTGCCATTAGCTATCTATATATGTTGCTCTCCATCATACATATATCATGTAGGGCTTCTAAATTGCTGGTCATGTGACTGGAAGCCACAGAGTCAATCAATCACTGAGAGAATAAGTTTTTTTTTTTTTTTAAATCTTGTAGTCTAAGGGTCGATAATGTCGAAATAATCATCTATTGTCCTTGCTTGGATGTAATGGTGGAAGAAGGTTCTAGGACAACAAGTGGGTTAGTGGATGCGGTGCCAATATTGAATTGAAAGTAGCGTGAAAAGTGGGAGCCAATGGATTTTGAGGTCACACATGACTCTCTTTTATAAGATGCCCTTCCTCCTCGCAATAATTATAGTATTTCTTGCTATAATGTTTTGCAATGTTCATGACCTCCTTGCAACTGTCACACCATGGCAGTGATTTGAATCATCCTTTTCCTTGAGCAATGTAGGCCACATTAACCATCTCAGTATTACCATCATTTTAAGCAATACCATGATGAGCCATGTTCTTCATGGAAGAGTTCTCCCAAGCAAACTTTCAAGTATGAAACCAATTGTAGATTCATTAACCCAGCATAAGCACTTTCTAACTCGGGTCTTGGCTTCATCATAAATTACTCTCGTTGTCTATCATAATTGACATGTTGCAAAGCCGCTAATGTCTCTTTTTGGAACCTTAGGTTGCACCAACCTTGAATAATCAATTTATAAATTAAGGAAGCCTAAATAAAATTGTTCAATGGATAGATTACCTTGATAATAGTTTTCATGTATCACTTCAATTAAACTTTTGGGCTCAATTTTCTTGATAATAATTCGCCAAAGATATTCTTTCTTGTCCTTGGAGAATGAACTGAGATTGTTGATCATATGTGGTTCAATAAAACTTAGTAGCTAGGGAGCAACATGAGCATCTTTGATGTCCCTTGATCGAAGTATTTTGGCATTGATAGGAGCTTTAGTTTATCCATCCACATGTCCCCATAAATCCTTACCCTGAGCAAACATCTTAGTTAAAATTCCTTGGTAAAATAATTTTTCCATTAAACCGAATAATGAAATTCTCACTTGACATGATGATGGTCTTCTATGTTTTGAGGCTCCACACACCACAGAGGTACTCCAAAAATAGCTTAAAGGCTGAAATAAAATTGCCCAAGTGATGGCCACATGCAGTTAAGGGCAGAGGAAACTGGAGACAGAGAGTGATTGGTAGAGGAGGTAGAGTTCTCTATTTCCTAAAATTCAGGGAAAACTTGCCCTGCTCACCCGAGAGAAGATGAGCACAATAACTCTAAGAACACGAATCAATCAAAGCTGAAGTAATCTTACCAAATTGCACCCAAGACAACTGAGTCAAAGCATGAAACAAATGAATGTTTGAGATCCACAGATTGGAATCGGGAAGAACCGAATCTAAAATTAAATCCAATAGAAAGACCAGACTTCCAATACAGATAATTGAGAACCAAAATTTGATTTTATGGCTCTGATACCATGTTAGTTTTTGTTTGCATGCCTCTCAATGGAGGTTTTATTTCTTATTAAAATACCTAAAGCTTTCCTAATTACATTCTAGAATCAAACAATTACATCCTATAATAATGGTAATAATCGGAGAATATCTCTACCCATGGTAACCAGACAAATTGAATAATCTTCTAACTGAAGAAAGTATATGGGAAATTATATGCAATTAATGATCTATATGCTTTCTAACAATGGGAGGAAATACAAAAAGTACGACAGATTAGAACTTAAATCAGATAGTCAATAAAAGAGATTGTACAAAACATAAAAATGAAATTAAGGTTCAAATGTGTAGGACTGCTTTTTTATTCAAAAAAATAATGATAATTCTTGCACCCAAGTCTGCCCTAACCCCATCCTGTTCCTTCACTTTTGTTGGAAAGAGTGGAGATTCCTCAAAGACTTGAAGGGCTTGCTCTTACAGAGGGAAAATCTTCATGTGACTAGACTATAACGTTTCTAACAATATCTGACTTAATCTTGCTAACAGATCCTAGGACCTGAGCCTTAGTATCATTTTACATTCCATCTCATCTATTTATAGGATAGGCCAACGAAATTGCTTTTTAGATATATGGCAGGCAACTGCAAATTCAACACCCAAAAAATAAATTCACGGCTTAAAAATATTAATTTGGTTTGGGTTTTGTCAAACATGGCCTTATTTTCTGGTGTCTTGCAGTCGGCCAAGGTGGAGGCTGGGAAATAAAGAACTCTCTCAATTGTGGAAATGGGCAGATCAGAATCCGGTGAGACTAGATTTTTTTTTTCGTCTTGTGAATATTTTTAGAACAATTAATATGACCTCTGATGTTTAATCTTGGAATTATGCTCTTAACCATAAATCTTTTCTTCAGAATGCACTTACTGATCCTAAGCGCGTGCAAACTCCTGCTATAACAGAGTACTGGAAGCTGTTGGCTGAAGATGTGAGCCTTCCAGAAACTTCTAAATCCAAACCTATATATCAGAGTTGTCTACTAGTTTTCTTCTATGCACTGTTTCTGTGATTAAATTTCTGTTGCTTTTGAATGTCTAATAAGTTGAAGTTGTATAACAGATGGACGATAGTGCTGGTATTGAAGCTGAATATCATCACAAAAATAACAAGGTCAGTTCCATTTTTTATATACCGATCTTAGGGCTTCAGCATTCATAGTGTTTTGGCATTTGAGAATTGAAAATTCTGAATTATGGTAACCTTAGGCCTAGCCTTCTCCCTTGCCTCTTGATTCAGGATGGGCCCTCTTTTTAAAATCTCTTTCTCAAGCTGTGGTAGCCTTGCTTCTTGGCTATGCACGTCATGTTATGTGGCTAATACAGCGTCAACTTTTCTCTTAGTTATTATTGAACCTTGGCAGAATCTGGATTGGCCATTGCTGGAATTCTTTTCTCATATTTGGTTGACATATTGTTACCCTTGCCTGAAGTCGATGCCCTTATAACCAACTGAAGACTCATCTAATGGAAGAAGTTGTATGCTTTCTTTCCTTTTTCTACTTGGTATATAAGCTTGATCACAATTTGATTTCCTTGAAGTGGTGGCACTTGAAAAATAGTCACCAGTTGGTGACATGAGACAGATACATGGACCCTGATAATTTTCCCTAATTTGAGATTCTGTTGTCATTAGAAATCTATTTTTGTTGCACCTTTTGGCATTTGTTTCCACACGGTTTTTAAACCAATATTGTATAAGAAAATGCTCATCTTCTTTGTTCGGAAGCCTCTTGCACTGGGCCTCCATTTACTATCTTGTGCATGCATTTTTTAGATAATTTGTATGATAGACATGAGAGCTCAAACACAGTACTTTTAGTAATAAGCAACAAAAAATGACTAAACAAAGTCTATTAAACCTTGTTCCAATTTGATAGAAGCATCTTCATAGTTCGGAGAACTATAGTTTGAAATCGATGAAAGCGTCTTCTTAAGTTCTATCATTTCCTAAAAATGCTAAAATACAACTTACAAATTTGCATTTTGAATGGATGACACATCTTAGTCTAAGGCTGGGATTTTCTCACCAACACAATAGCACATGAATCACACTATTGCAAGGCCATGTTTGGCATTTAAAAATGACCTTATCACACTTCTCGAACCCAATTTGGGTATCCCAAACTACCACCTGTCCCCCACTGCCTACCGCCTGGTATCACAACCATCCGTTATGCTAAAATCCAAATTGAGTTACATAAATTTTTACATAATTTTTCTCACATATTTGAATTTTTTTTAGAACATTAGATAAATTTAATTTGAATTTTAGTATTTTATACAAATTAATTATCCCATTGTAAAAGTTGAGAGTTCTAATATATACTAGTGCCAAATACCAAAAGGCCCAAAACTTTCTATATGGGGAGATATATTTAAGAAATTTTCTTCTATATCTAATTATTGCCTGTTACTATTGATTGCTTGCTCGTATTTTAACACTTTTAAATAGCAATTTACTTGTATTTGATATTCTTAACACTGATTATATTCTCGTGATTGTGTTCCACAACAACCCTCACAATTAGTGTGCATGATGGCTGACTTGGCTAGCATCTAGCTCCCAATAGGAATGGGCATGCCGCACTATTTGTGGCTATATAAAAATTCGATCATGATAGCTAGTATCAGAGTTTGACTTGTGAGAAGAACATTAAGAAAGGCCTCAATTTTGGTAAAAGCTCATATAGTAGGATAGTGATGGCCGAAGCGGCATCATTGCCGGCTACTCAAACAACTACTGCTGTCCATCCGACCATGGTGATTCGTTTTTAAGCTTTTGAGAGAAGGGTGATTGCTAGAAGCCCAGGACAAATCTTTATATAGGACTAAAAGGTGGGAAATAACCTCATGAGTAAACAATGGTCCTCTTAAGTGGTGGTCAAGTACCTAACTTAGGATGTCCATGACTCAATGAGAGTGTTGCAAGAAAAGAATGCCATCCTCATTGGTTTGGTGAGCCTTTTGGTGTGTGCTACTGCAACTGATGGTAGTATCTTCGATAGTAACAAAGTCAAGCCTACAGAATCTCACAAATATTTTGGCACTCGAGATTGTAAGAAACTTGACAACTTCATCTTCGTTGTACTATAGAGCTACAAATGGATTTGGATGCGGCCAAATTTTCTATGGCGACAATGTACCTGATTGGTGATGCCAAATTGTGTCGGTGTACCAAATATTTAATTGCCCAGAGGAAATTACCAAATATGGGAAGGCGTTAAGAGAGAACTAATGGAACGGTTCAATCTAGAAAATGTTGAATTCATGGCACGAAGAAAGTTAAAACTGATTAAGTACATGCGAACAATCAAAGACTAACTCGGCATGCATATTAAATATCAAAGGCATGTTTAACAAGGTTGATCTATTTTGTTTTGTTGATAATTTGCAGTAGTGAGCTCAAATGGAGTTATTTAGACAGTGGGTGCAAGATTTAACTTTCACCTAAAATGCAGTAGAAACTTGTTGACTACACCATAGAGAGGAACAAGCGCAAGGAAACGATGGTAATCCTTTGAAGAAGCCAACACAGAATACATCCCTTGTCCATAAATCAGAAAGAAAAGCCAAGAGTAGGGGGAGTAACTTTCAAAAAATTCATTACCAATAGAATTCTAGGGGAACCATCAGTACATTGACAAGTAAGAAGGCATCCTGTGGTGGGTGTTTCCTATATGTCCAGCATTATAAAATGGCACAATGTCTACTCAAAGGAACTTTAAGTGCAATACAAGGAAGAAACTATCAACTAGATTTTAGAAATGACAAGAATGATGGGGACCCAGCTCGTATGGGCATGGTCCACCTCTTGTATGCCTGAGGGAAGCATGATCAAGGATTCATCGAGTCCACAGACCTAATATATGTTGAAATCCAAGTAAATGATAAGAGTGTCTTTGCCATGGTTGACACTAGCACTACTCACAACTTTATATTTGGGGCTGAAATGAATTGACTAGGTCTCTAGCTATGGTGAGATGACAGTGGTATGAAGGTCTTGAATTCAAAGGCAAAACCCAGCTTTGCTGTTGCCAAGTCTGTGCTAGTACGGCTTAGAGAGGGGAATGGGAAGTTGAACTTCATGACAGCCTCTATTGATAAGTAAGGCCTGATTTTAAGGATAGACTTCCTTAAGGCGACTAAATTAGTGCCTATATCCACTTAAACTCAGTACTTCTTATGGATGAAAGTCTGTGTTTGATGAATGCCTCTAAAAGGCTAAAAGAATTTGAGAGAAAGGGTAAGGATAAGGTGTTGTCTACCCTCTAGCTTCAAAAGGCTCTAAAGAAAGGCAAGCCTACCTTCCTTACGATATTATCAATGGAGAAAGACATTAAGGTTAGGTTACTACCACTTGAAGTCAACCTGCTCTTAGAGGAGTTCGAGGAGTTGATGCTAGTAGAGTTACCTAAGGTTCTTCTAGCAAGAGAGTCATGGATTATTAGATTGAACTGACCCCAATGGCAAGATTACCTGCTTGAGAAGTATATAGGATGGCACCTCTGAAGCTGGCGAAGCTCCAAAAAGAATTGAATGGGTTGATCAGTTCAAGTTTCATTCACCCTTTGAAAGTACCTTATAGAGCCTCTGTTCTATTTCAGAAGCAAGATAGAGTTTATGTCTTTGTGTGGGCTGCAAGTCTTTAAATAAGATGACCGTGAAGAACCACTATCCAATTTTTTCAATTGTTGACTTGTTTGATCAGTTAAATAATGCAAAATACTTAACAAAGCATGACCTGAGGTCATGTTATTGCCAAGTCAGAATCGAGGAGGAAGACGAGCCAAAAAAATTGCATAGGTTACGAGATATAGATCTTTTGAGTGGCTTGTGATGTCCTTGGATTGACTAATGCTCCTGCAAAATTTTTTATGTTATTCAACTGAATATTTCATGACTACCTGGATAAATTTGTGGTGGTTTACTTGGATAACATCGTGATATATAGTTTAAGCATATAAGAACGCCTGAAGCATCTATGACTATTGTTTGAGAAGTTGAAGGAAAATCATTGCTACATGAAGCGTGAGAAGTGCTCTTTTGCTTAGAAGGAGATCAATTTTTTGGGACACTTTGTGGGATGAGATTATATCATGGTGGATCCAAAGGAGGCACAAGTTATCATAGATTGGCAAGCTACGACAAGTGTGTCAGATGCGCTCATTGCTTGGCATTGCTAGCTACCATTAAATCCTAATAAAAGGATATTCAAATAGAAACTGTTGACAAATTTGTTCAAAAAAAAATTGGAATTAGGATTGATCGAAGGCATGTCAAAAAGCCTTCAAGGAGCTAAAATGTGCGGCAAGGAAAGAGCTGATGTTAACCCTCCTTAATGTTATCAAGCACTTTGAAATGCAGGCAGATGTGTCGGATTTTCGCCTCGGATGGGTATTAGTGCAAGGCATCCTTCTGATAGCCTACAAGAGTAGATAACTGAATAAGGCCAAACAATGTTATGCAGCCTGAGAGAAAAACTTGGTAGCAATCCTGCACTGTTTGAGGACATGGGGACATTACTTATTTGGCTCCAAATTTGTGGTGGAAACTGACAAAACTGCTTCCAGTGACATCCTCACGTAACCAAATTTGAATTCAAAGCAAACTCGGTGGTAGGAGTTTTTAGTGGAATTGGAATTAGAGTTAGAATATATAAATCTAGAAGCTACAACCAGGTTGTAGATATCCTTAGTCAAAGACCAGACCTCAGTACCTTGTCTTGAGTAGCCGACCTATCAGCAAGCAGTATTGCCACAACCATCAGAGAACAATTAAAGTTTAGAGGACCCCGTTGACATAACTCTACATCAACTGATTCAAGGTGGCAAGACACAGAAATTTTTGGGTTAATAATGGATTAATCTTTGATGAAAGGGCACCAAATTTTCATATCCAAGGCTTGTCACCTGAGGTGATAGTGTACCCTAAGCCGACTACAAAATGGCTATTATTGGCCCAACATAAAGGACAATGAGCTATATGATGACCTGTCTCACTTGTCAATAAAACAAAATTGAACGTTAGAAATTGACGGGGTTGCTAGAACCTCTCACCATACCTAGTAGACACTAGAAAAATATTTTCCTCGACTTTATCACTAGGCTGCCAAAGGTTTGTGAGCATTCGTACATTTTAGTGGTTGTTGACTACTTCTCAAAGTAAGTCACTTTTGCTTTGACATTAAGAGATTTTTCATGGCAGAATGTGTTTTCTTCAAGTACACCGTTAAATATTGGGGAGTGCTCCAAAGCATTTGGAGTGATAGAAATGGCTGCTTCATCGAAGCATTTTGGTTGGAACTTTTTAAATTGCTTAGTTCGGGATTGAATATCTCATCAAACTACTATCGTCAAACTGATAGTCGAACAAAGAGATTCAATGGTCTACTAGAAAAGTGCCTGTGCCATTTTGTGAGTGTAATCAGAAGGATCGAGTGAAAATCCTCAATGTTGCTCAATTTTGTTTCAATACCAATTGCACTTCTTCAAATAAGAGTCTTTTCAATATTGTAATAGGTCAACGGCGGCCTTCTTCACACTGTAGCTGAGCCCTACAAAGGGGAGTGCCCTCATGCTTTCAATTTTGTCTAGGAGTGGAAGCTAAATACAGAGATTGTCAAAACTTACTTGGAGAAAGCGTCTCATCGAATAAATGTGGGTAGATTAGAGGAGGCAACCTATGCTATTCAATGTGGGAGAACTTATATTTATGAAGTTTCTCCAAGAGTAGATGTGACCTTGATGGGTATCGGTACCACTACCACTCTTGGAGGGTATCACAGGGAAGGTGTCACCTCCACTACTTTGAATATCATTCACACCTTTGGGTATTGCCAGCTCCACCCCTGGAAAGTATCACTACATCCATCGGCAATCAGTACACCACCACCCTGCACTGCTCACCTTCCCCCTCCCCCAGCTTACTGCAGCACTTCTGACTTCACCACCTAACCACCAGATAATGTGGCCACACGAGGCTATTAGTGGGCAATGCATCCATACCCTTGCAAGTGAAGAGAGAGGGTGAGAGGTGGACAGGGATAAGAGAAAGGGGAAGAGGGACTGGAGGGGGAACCAGTGTCGCCTCCTGCATTGGAGGGAGAGATGAGTGAGAGGAAGAGGAGGGGATGGTAAATGGTCAAACAACCCATTTCTCTTTGTTCTTTTCAGTCTCTTATTACATGCCAAATCTTTCATTGGGCCATTTATGGTTTGTATATGGTTGGTTTGAGCAGTTAACGTTTCTATTTAATTTGATAGTAGAAAGTGAATATGCCATTATATGTGTCCCTGAGAAGCTACAAACTACTACAAAATAGAAAAATATAGATATGAAAAACAAAAATGGGGGAAAAAGAAAACACTACTGCATCAAGCATTCCACAAACTAAATCAGCCTGAGATGAAAAGTAGGATTATGATCCTTAGTTCACATGAATAACCCATGGATCACCTAGTTTAACATCTCTATCAGAAGCAATCTAATCACAAAAGCTAGATTACAAATATGCTATTTTCTGTTTTACGGGACAAGCCTCAGCATGAAATTCATCTGAAATACATCCAAACATGTGCCTTGAGCTTTGACCTACAACCATGTGCCCTGAGTCCCGCCCACGTTCTGAATGTTCTTATGACAAGGGTAAGTTGGTTAAATTGAAGAGCCAAATTAAAAACAACTGTGACGGGGCAAGTTGTTACAGATAGAACCTGGCATCTTCAAAGAAGAAAGCTCAATTTGTGTGTTTTTCTGGTGATGGTCTGTTGAACCGTCGGTTGCTAATGGTCATCAAGATTCATCAGTGTGGTGATCCATGTAGTTATTTTCCAATATGAAAATATTTCTGGATGCTTGTCAAGTGGCGATTGGCCAATTTCCTTTATTAATTGATGCTTGATCATTTGCTTCCATCCTGATTGTTGTGCTTTCATTGCCTTCTGTTGTAGGTCTACTGCTGGAAGGGTCTCCGATTTTCTGCTCGACAGGATTTGGAGGGCTTTTCAAGAGTATGATATAAATGATAGATTAGATTGATACAAATAAAGAAAACGTGTTGCCTATTTTTGTGCATTTTGGGAAAACATTTTGCTGAATGGAAGTTCGGTCCCCTCTCTCTCTCTCTCTCTCTCTCTTTTGCAGTTTACTGAATATGGTATTGAAGGAGTGGTGCCCCTAGAACTTTTGCCACCCGAAGTAAGATCTAAATATCAAGGTAAACCAAGTGATAGGTCAAAACGCGCCAAGAAGGATGAAATGAAGGTTGCCGTGCATCCAGCAGAAGATAATCAGGTACCTTGATGCACTGCTTCAGAATGCTCTATTTTGCACTCACTTATTCCATGATTCTTCAAAAAAATCAAGACACGCATTATATGTTACAATTCTGTCTCTGGGATCATCTTCATTATTTTTTCTTATGTTATTTCATTGCTTATATCAGTATGGGTGATGGACAAGCGGGTAAGTGTAGGAAATTTTGTTCTTAGAGGTTTTCTACCGTGCGTTGATTTATTTTCTTCTATTTTTCTTGTTATTGTTGCTTTGATATTCTATCTGAAAGACTGCAACACCCGCAAGCGAGAATGGAGGTAGACCTGACCTTGAAGCCACGCCAGTACAAATGGACATGGAAGCCACAACAGCTACCGGCAGCAATTCTCAAGGACGTTCTCCAACACCTGACGAACATCAAAAGCAAAGCTCTGAGACAGATGGCCAAGAACCAGGCCAACTGGAAGCGGATGCGGAGGCAGGGATGGTTGATGGGGAGACTGATGCCGAGGTTGATCTAGAATCAGTAGGCTGAAGAAGTTCTGATAGCTGTGTGTCAAATGGATCTTAAAAAAGCACCGGGGCACATCAGATGTGCTGAAACATACTGTTAACAGCCCCTCTTTCTTTGTCCAAAGATGTCATTGCAGGGCTGATCTAACTTGAAGTACCGCAACCTACAGCGCATCAGCATCATTTTAGTGCAGTTATCATAGTGTATGGATTTACTTCTTGTAACCTTTGGTGTCTCATCTCATGTTCATAAAGTCCGTATTTATGTTGTCTTGATTCATTGGGGTGTTCACTGTATTGATGGCTGTTCACTACTATATAGAAAGGCATAGGGAAGCCATCTTCAGGCACTTGAAGCTTTAAACTGTCCCCTTGTAGAACACACTAGTGTACCAATTGACAATAAAAATTTTAATTATTGAATTTCCTTTATCAATATTTCAACTTCTGATAGGTAGCAGAAAATATTACTAAAATGGAGAATTTTCACCACGGGAGATATCTTGATGGTCATTTTCCATATTGAAGGTGGGTAAAAGTAGATGTGCTAATCTTCAGGCATTTTCAGTCTCTTTCTGTTTGGATGGAAAGGAAATGAATACGGTGAGAATAGAAATAGAATAAATTGTATATCTGAACAAAATTAGGTAGAAATTTGAGGATAGCATGCTCCCTGTGAATAGGGATTGGATGGCAAAATGATAAACCGAGTCAATTACCTTGTTTTGATGGTAAAATGAGTCGAGTTGGTTTTATCTTGGGCTACTCTGTACACAATTGACCGGTGAATATGAGTGTCAACATTAATGGGAGAAGCAGCAAAAAAACAGATGGAGAGAAATCAAAAGCAGCGATCTAAGATGGTTCGGAGGCCCTTCATCTACTCTGCTCCGATTCCCGACGCTTCTGATTCGCTAATCGAATACTTTTCAATAGGGTGAAAGGCAATAATGAAAAAGCATACAATTATGCGTATTAGAATTATAAATTTTGTGTATCGTGACTGTAACAATTAGCTAATGCAATTCTATCACGTTGTAGTATCAAAAGGTAACAAATTCCCAAGAAATTCTACTTTTGCAGTTTACGTGCTATTGAAGTTCTTAAAAGTATGAGTATAGACTAATATCTTGAAAAATCGGTATATTTAAAATAGGCATGTGAGCTTAGACTGTTCCCTTAACCTTAAAAAAGAACTTTGTTAGTACTAGTATAAATGATTTTCTCCTTTGTGTTCAGTTAGAGTGAAAGCATTCATGTATAAAACTGCTTTGCATTATTTATATATTTAAAATTGGCTTATGAGCTTAGAGCATCTATCCCTTTTTATCTAAAAAAAAAATATTTGACAGTACTAATTAATGGATACAATAAGAATTGGACTGATCCAAATCTAATGTACGGAAGGATAAGTGGCCCAAATAATGACCCAATAGAAGACGTCTCTAAGCCGATGAGGCAAAAGGCACAATGACTAAACCAAGGAACGCGACCCGAATCACCAAGCACTGAAGAATTATAATGGAGCATTACACGAACTACTTCAGGTGGTGGTTAAAACAATCCCAACAGTTGGAAGTCAAGTGGTCCAGCCACTAAATAAAGGCAACAGTTATACTCACAAGTAACTCCCTTATTGTTGAAGAGGTATCTTGTCCACACATTAATTCATGAGACCATCAATTAAACGGCTCCTCTTACTATTAATACAGCCACTCCCTCACAGAAAAAGGGGCGAAGTCAGATGACTAAAAGAAAAAGAGAAAATAAGTGAGTCACTCTACCAACCGAATATATAATTTTTAAAGTCAGACACTCCACCAACCAAGTGAACTATTCAAAACCATTCTACTAAATGAGTGCATCAAACGGAGTTTTGTCTTCCAAACAAACACTCATCTACATTTACTTAATATTCTTGCAGTTATTTCTTTGCATTTTTTACTTTCAAGTAGAAAAATTTATAATTTAAATATCAAAGGATATATTAGGGAGTAAGTCCCGTATACTCTTACATCTTATTTGTTTTATTGTGATGCATAGGATTCAAATTTTGAGTTATAAAAATCGGATCCATTTCTATTTAGATGCCTATGCATGACAATGTGACTCCCTAATTTGTACAATAATTCGAATCCTCAAGACACATCATAAACGCTTTTTGTGGGAACGACAATAGTCAAACTACAAAGTTGAAAATAGAGGACATGGCCAACACCAAGATACAAACTAGTGTACCGTCCAATGACGTTGTTTGATATGGCGATGACCTGATAGAGCGTAGTTATGAAAATGTTCATCCAGCCATAAATGTAAACGTAGAGATGTTGGTGGCCTAAATGGATACAATATCCAAAGTCTTTCAGACCATTTGCACTAGATTGGAGGGACAACCACGGGGGATACCTTCCTCCAACTCCCAAAATTCAACATCTAAGAGGAGGAATTGGAGAAAAAAGTAGTCGACCAAACAGTTGGTTTAACGGCTTGATGACCTCGAGGCCCAAGACCGTGAGCGAAAGGGCCCAAACTCAACTGGAAAGGTGATTAAATCTTAGAGGATGAGATGAAATCCTAGAACGGCGAAATCTACACTATTTTCGAGATGTCAGAGGCCTTCGGCTCGAGAAGAAGCTTCATATAGCACCCAACCAAGAAGAGCCAGTAGCCGGCTGGTCTAACATGTCTCCCTAAATCACTCAGAGTTGAGGACATTTCTTAACGCTAAGAGGCTTTCCTCAACATTAAGAGGAATGCGTTCACGTTCCACGTGGAGTAGAGAATTAGAAAGATTAAGTAGTGATTGTTCAGATGAAGAACGGACAGATACTAGGCTGACGTAGGCTGGTCGCCATTCACGAGGGAGATCAAGATGCAATAACTCCCTTGCAAGTTTAAAATGCCATCCTTGGAACTCTATGATGAAAGTTCTGATCTCATAGACTATTTATATTACTTCCGTACCCTGCTAAGATTCCAGCGCCTAGACGATTCATCATTGTATCTCTACTTCCCACTGACGCTCAAAAGAGATGCATGAATTTGGTTTTATTGGCTACAGTCAAATTCGATCCAAATATTCTGGGAGTTGGTTGACAACTTTCTGTCATAATTTACCTCTAGTCAAAGTGAAGAATAGTAGAGGTGACACTTTGTCCACATCCAACAATGGCCAACCTAGAGTCTAAAATAATTCTTGGCCTAGTTCAATGCAAAGGCCTGGAAGACATTGAAACTATCCAATAAGGTGAAGCTAAACTCCTTCATGAGGACTGTACAGTCGGGTGACTTCTTCAAATACTTGGTCTAGTAGGAGCCCAAGGCCTTTCTTAAGGCGGAGACCATTGGCCGCATATACAGCGCTGCCGAAGAGACCAATGAAGTGAAGAGGTCAGCGCACACTGACCGTCATTCAGAGTTGACGAGCGAGAAGAAGAGGAACGGATACAACTCCACCACCCAAGATCCTAGGAAGCAACTGAGAATAGAACTGTGTCTGAAGAGAGTACAGGCCCTTGAGCTTGATTCTATTGAATGACACTTGGACGGCCATCCTCATGCAGATTCGGAATGAGAAATTCCTGAAATGGTCCAAATAGTCCAAGAACCTGGAAGAAGAAGATTAGTCAAAGTACTGTTTCTACCATCAATCTCCTGATTATAGCACTGAGAATTGTTGACTCTATAAAAAGAGATTAAGACTTTCATCCAGAATGGGTATCTCAACAAATTTCTAAGAGAGTTAGGGCAAGCCCTAAGAGTGAAAATGACGATTAGTTAGGACAGCAAGAGCAACTGCGTAATTGGGTTGTAATCGAAATGGTTAACATGGTGTCCATAAGACTGCACAGAATAAAGTTTTGGACCATCCAAAGAAGACTTCCAGCAGCAAGAAGTAGATGATAGGAGTAGGAAATGATACTATTAGTTTTAGCAACGATAATATGACTCATATAATAACTCCCCATTTCGATCCTCTTGTTGCATATGTCCTCGTTTTGGATGGTACCCATAACTACTAACTAAAACAAGTTTTTGTTGATAATAAACGTTCAAAAAATTTATTATATCTTGATGCCTAATTTAAGCTCATATTGAAAAAAGACCAAATAAGACTAATCGAGTAATACCTGTACGGATTGGACAATGAACCTATTATGATCTAGGAAATCATTCAATTGGATATCACACTAGGAATGTATCTAGAGACAGCGTCTCGAATGCCCACGTTCCCAATAGTCTTACCTTCGGTCTACAGTGCCATATTGGAAAGACCTTGGCTAGTTGCATTCGGAGTAGTGACATTGGTTTAACATTTGAAAATGAAATTCATGATAGCATGTGGCGTCGGAGAGGTCCTAGATGACTAGGTTACCTACCCAACGTACTATTTATCCCAAGTCAATCAAATGATTCCGAATCAACTGATTGAAGACTTCGACCTCTGAGACGAAGCAACACTACAGTAAGGACAGTTCGGCGAGTCAATTGGACAAATCCCGCTGGATCTAAGTGAGCTTGAGAAATACATATAGATTGGAGGCTTTTTGTCAGATCACCTACGTGAATAGCCAATGACTTTTCTTCGGTAAAATTCTAATGTGTTCACACGAATACCTTTTTTTTTGTAAGCTTTTACATGAATATCGGTTGGCATGTATGAAATTCCGACCAAGGTGATGGTCTACAGGTTTGGCCTTAACCTTGGATATAAACTGGTTAGATAGAAGTAGAGAAATCACTCCATCGAGAAGCTAATTACCATGAGAGAAGTTAGGAAGCTACTCGACGTAGGCTTCATAAGAGAGGTCTAGTATCTAACTGACTATCAATTTTAATACTCATCAAGAAAAGCAATAATGGCTAATGTGTGTTGACTTCACCGACTTAAATAAAATATATCTGAAATATAGCTTTTTATTACAAAGAATTGACTTACTGGTGGACTTAACATCTGGGCCCAAGCTATTAAGTTTTATGAACGCATATTAAGGCAATAAGCAGATCTGGATGAGTCCTGATGATGAAGATCTCACCTCCCTCATGACCTATTATGGAACATATTGCAACAAAGTTATACTCTTCGGTGTGAAAAATACGGGAGTCACATATACCAGAGGTTGGTAAATAAAAAATTTGAGGCACAAATCGAAAGGAATATGCAGGTATATGTGGATGGCATACTTGTTAAAAGAATAGTAGCCGATGACTATATTAGCGATTTAGATAAAGCTTTTAGGTGCTTCAAGTGCATTGAATGAAATTAAATCAAACAAAGTACGTATTTGGAGTAACTTCTGGAAATTCCCTGGGTTTATTGTATTTCACAAGAGAATCGAAGCAAATCACGAGAAAATAAAAGCTATCATGGATATAAATCCCTCTTGAACCGTAAAAGAAGTCCAGAGACTAATCAGAAGACCCACAGAAATCTCCCGATTCTTGGTAAAATTCACATTGAAATACTTACCCTTCTTTAAGGTACTAAGAGGAATTAAGGCAAGTAATTTCTAATGGATGAAATACTGCCAGACAGCCTTCCAAGAACTAAAGCAATACCTCGCCAATCCTCCTCTCTTGACCACCCCGAAAGGAGCAGAATTATACCTCTATTGGGCAATATTCGACACAGCGCTAAGCTCTGTCCTAGTTAGGTAAGAATCAGAAGTACAACGATCGGTCTACTACGTCAGTAAAATTCTAACAGACACCGGGATTCGTTACTAGTATGCCAAAAGAATCACTCTAATGTTAGTTTGCTCCACTCGAAAGCTACAATCATACTACCAAACTTACAAGATCATCATCCTAATTGATTAACCACTAAAGGGAATCCTATAGAAACCCATAGTGTCCAGACGATTGATCAAGTGGACTATTAAATTGGGTAAATTTGACATAGAATTTCAACCACGGTCGATCATAAAAGGTCAACCCCTCGTAGACTTCATAATCGAAATGATGACCCCTACTCTAGAAGATAATAAGAAGCAAGATGACACCTGTCACAAAGAACAGTCTCTGATTTAGATCTTGCACGTAGACGGGTCATCATTCCAAAGAGAAAATGGAGTAGGCATGATTCTGAGAACTCTGAATGAGTCATAGATAAAATACTCGATGACACTCAGATTTTTGGCTACCAATAATGTCGCTAAGTACAAGACCTTATTAGCTGGACTCAAGATAACAAAGGAATGCTTAGCCAGAACATTGTTGTCCACAGTGACTCGGAACTGATCATCAACTAAGTCATCAAAAATTTTAAAGTATCTCACCCATTACTCGTAAGATATCTTGCTAGAGTAAAGGGTTTGACCGAGTGACTCGACAAAGTGTAAATTCTCCATGTCCTAAGAGAAGGCAATTGAAAGGCGAATAAGTTGGCAAAAGCAGTTGTGGCTGCGAATCTAGAGTAATACACTAGAAAAATGAGAGAAATCCTCACAACCTGGAGTATAGAAGTCCTAGAACAAGAGATATATCATATCTCGGATAGCGAAATTTGGATGATTCCGTATAGAAGGTACCTAGAGGAAGGTCTTCTACCTGGAAACCCGAATGATGCCAGGTGCATATAAAGGATAGTAGGTTGGTACACCCTAATAAATGGGAGACTATACCGACGAGGGTACTTCATCCCTTATGAAGTGTCTAATGCTAGAAGAAGTTGACTACACGCTAAATGAAGTGCACCTCGAGATTTGAGGGTCACATGTGTGGGTAAGAACCTGGCATTCTGAGTCATGCGGTAGGACTACTACTGATCCACGATGAAGCGAGATGCCATGGAGTTTGTAAGAAAGTGTGAAAATTGTCAGATCTACAGCAATATCTCACATCAGCCGCACACAAATTTCAAATTCTAGAATCATCTTGGCCGTTTGTTCAGTGGGAGGCTTGACATATTAGGCCCATTACCCATACCTTCAGGACAAAAAAAGTTCGCCATAGTCAACATTGAGTATTTTACAAAGTGGGTAAAGGCCTTCCCACTTTCAAGAATAATTGAGTAGAACATGACAGGATTCATTCGACAAAGTATCATATGTAGGTTTGGGATTCCTGAGGTTATAGTGATCGACAACGGAATCTAATTCACTGGCAGAAGATTTACCAAGTATTGCATGAGTTTAGGAATCCAATTGGTTCACACTTCTACTGCCTATTTACAGATGAACAAGCAAATAGAAGTAACGAACTAGACCCTACTACACGCGTTGAAAACGAAGCTAGAAGACGTAGGAGGCTTTTGGATGGATGAGCTGCCCTTCGTACTATGGTCCTACTAGACGACCCCGAGATAACCTATAAGAGAAACACTGTTCAACTTGTGTTATGAGATTGATGTGGTCATTTCGGCGGAGATTGGGTTGCCTAACTTCTAAGTCAAAAGTTACAACCCAGAAGCCAACTCCTAACTACTTAGAGAGCATTTCGACTTAGTTAGCAAACAAAGTAAGTGTTGATTAAAAGATTCAACATATATAAAAAGAAATCAGTAACAATGATTAAAACGATCTAGTTTATTTATTGATGAATCAATATTTACAACATGGGGTCAAAAAACATCTAATAGAAATTTACAATGACGCTGTCATTTGCCCACACTCGAATAGCACAACAATCCTAAGGCTGAGAGCCCCGGAGATCGTGGCCTAGGATCCCCACCTGACCCTAAGAAATCCTTAATATTTGAATGGCGAGGAGCTCTGAAGTTTCTTAGATCAAGGTAGCCAAGAGAGAAGTCAGGAGCGACCAAAGACACAATCTGCTTGTAATAATGGAATCCCTCTTGGAATGTATCATCCAAAGTAGGTCCCCCATCTTCTAGATGGAGATGTATCCTCAACTCTCCTTCCAGTCGAGCACTCCTGATATGAAGATCGAAAAATTGCTGCTCAACCTCCTAGAGCTAGCCCTCAAGTGTGACAATCCGACACAGGGCCAAAGATCTTTTATCTAAGAGTTCTTGAGATCTCACTAGCTACTAGAATAACTCTCAGTCGAGGAAAGCGGCCTAATCTAGACTTTATTGGGCTTCGGCAACAGCGGCATCAACCCGGTTGTCCATCTCTCAAGAACAAAAGGATCGACAAACGTTTGAGACAAACAAGAAATTCTAGCATTACGTTGATATAGCCCATCTGCAACTAAATGGACTAACTCTTGTGACTGCTATATAAAATGAGACGGTTGGTTAGGAATGATGACCACATGTAATACCTCAACGGGAAACGGTCTCTCCCTAAAACATGGACCGTGAGAAGTTTCAGTTCCAGAATCAGATGGAGACCTCCAGCACAAAAGAGACAATACATGACGATGGAAAGAGACCTCAAACCTCGGATAAGGTGAAAAAATGCCTAAATCCTCTGAGTGCTCAGATGCCAAAGTGTAAGTGCGAGAGACCTCCTCTATCTTTGCAGCCTCTAAATTATTGTTAAACTCTTCTACCACCTGATTGTTATTAGCAAACTCCTTAATAAAAATAGGAGGCATGGAAGCAAGCTCATTGAGTGACAAGTTGATCAATATTGGAGACTCGGACTCAGTCACAAATGGAGCGTCTTTCGGTTCATTTGATTAACTGATAATGGGGTCATTTATTCTCGAAGTAATAGGGAATGAAGCCTCACTACCCTCAATGAATTCGGTCACCTCTTCAAACACTGGACAATGATGAGATGACTATCCCCGTCATTTGTTCTCATACTCAGTTATTTATTCTCAAAGAGTGAGTAGAACCTGGCCTTCGAGATGACTCACTGGCATGCTATTCAATCATCGTATCATAGCACTCGTTGATGACACGGTCATAATTGGTCTAGGAAGATGAGAGAGGATTTGCCGTACTAGTCATCTTTTCAGGAGAATCTCGAATGAAAAATGTTCTTGGCTTCCTTTTAGGCCGACAAAATAGCATCACGATAGCATCCTTCCCTTCTATTTCGACCTCCCAGTTGACATCAGTGAGTGTGCCTTATGGGTCAATCAAGTACCCGTCCTTTGGAGAGAGACGACACTCCCCTCAATAAGATCTGCCAACACAAGTTATACGAGATTCGTTGTCTAGGACATCTCCAAAGTAGGCACAGTTCACCCTTCCCCATTTATTGGAAAGTATCCAGCCAGAAGGAACCACAATATAAAAATATCGGTCCTTCCAATCCTTTTTTAAGTTTGGATTCTCTCCTCTTATTTTGTACTTCTTACGGGGTAAACAAACTCCAGTCAATATTCTGGTTGAATCGGAAGACCACCTTAATCGCCTAAGCATTCAGGAGAAGTTTCTTATAGCGAAAGAAAACGCACAAAGAAATCAAATATCTGAAAGTATAAAGATTGAGGCATGCCATTGGAATTTGAAGAGTCTTCAAAATCTCATACAACTCCTTTATAAAATGAATGTGAAAGCCTTCTTTTAGATGGGCCTCATAGATGGTAATGAAGTTAAGCCGAGGAGTGCAAGCTTTATCATCTGATAGAGGCATCACATATGGAACAATAATAGGAATATATTACTTTTCAAAAATATCGCCCACATCATTACAAGGAGGATGGATCAGATCGTAGTGACGCATTGAGAAGTTGCTCGAGAAGCCACGTAGGTGAGAAGAAAATAGCAAGTTAGGGCTGAGTGATACGAAAAGTTGAGAAGCATAGAAACAAAGAAGCGTCAGAGTTTAAATAGCCAAAACTTTAGCCCAAAAATAGTATTATCTAAAGACACTGAAGAGTTGAGTCGTCAAAATAGTTGAGACACGTGCCCGCATCGAAATGTGTTGTTGTGTGCCCATTTCATTGTGTTAGTAATGATAGCCTAACGCAACATGTTATGTCCAATAACCTAATTCTAATAATAACACATAATCAATATTAATTAACTAAATAATGGTTAAATAACATTCAAATATAAATTCCATATCGATACCACAACCAACTACAAATAGAATAGCATACCATTATATACAGGTTCCAAATACGTGCCACGTTATAGTGTGAATCCAACACCAACCCAAACAATACGACGTCGGGCCTNCTAAAGGGGTAAACTAAGGATTTTTTTTGTACAAGGTAGGCTGAAACTGCTCATCCAATCGAATGATGGCCCAAATCATTTTGTTAACATTGCATTGTTTAAAACCACACCTCAACAGACGATCAAGAAAGTTCTAGAGTTGGTGTTATCTCACAAATGTTATGGTGTACATAATTATTCTCATAAGTAATCAAAACAAACTAGTTTGTAATGGCTGTACACACAGAATAGGAACAACCATATGATTGATTTGACAAACACAGGAGTTGAAGCAGACAAATAAAATTTTGAATGTTTAGGGAGCCATATTCAATTTCAACCAAGTTCTCATCATTAACATTTGTTCAACTAGTTAAGACAACCAAATCCAAAAGGCAAAAGTTATTGAATTAAAAAATGCATATAATTGAAAACTATATATTTTATAAATTAGCCCTCAAAACTTAATGCAAAAATAGACTTGAAAAACTCTCCATTGTCAAACCTAAATGCGGTAGAAAATAATCCAAGCATGACCACCACCCAATAGCTTGTTAAGCAAAAAGTAGATACTCGTATTTCTTCTATATAATCTCTTAATTGTCTAGAGCAACTAAAATGAGTTTTTTCGTTTTTCTTTTTCTTTTCTTTTGTGAATGTCCTCAAATTAAATAGGCTGAATCACCATTATCATCATGTGTACTTACACCTACCAAACTTGATTACAAAAATTGGGTAAAACACATAAGTGCCTATTAATGGATGATAAAAGATAAATACTTAAGAAACAATTAAAACTGAGAAACCAGGTGGCCTTTCTAATGTGCTTTATTTATTCTCTATTGCTAGACTCAACTACATGCTTTCTCTTCCAAGTGTATGTACATGTTTTGTGGGTTGAAACCACTATGTATATGCTGCTTGAGTTGCTGTCCATTGACATTGAAACTTCCTTGATCACCTTTAGTGATTTATATAGCACCATGAGGAAAAACGAAAAACATGAACCACTACAAAAGGACTTGCCACCTTTGTCTCCACCTGGAAATTGTCTAAGTCTTCAATGATAGAGAAGGATGTGATTCCTAGGCTTTAATTCTCGGTGGAGGATGTGTCTATTATGCCACATCTTTATTTCCCCCTTGTAGATTTGGGCTTTCTAGTAAGCTTCGCTCCTTAACTCATCCAACAATTAAGTTGGGTCAACCTGTTCTCCCCCATAGAGCTCATATCAAAATTCAACAAGTTGATCGCCCAAAAGGCTTTGTGATCTCCCCTCATATTAACTGTATGGACATATCTCTTGTTAGTTGACATCACTATGTATATATTGCTTGAGTCGCTGCCATCGACCTTGAAACTCTCTTGATCACCTTTAATGATTTCCACGGCACCATAAGGAAAAAAGTGAACTACCACTGATAGAAGATCCTTCCTAGCTGTGGCATAATTCAATATGCATCTTTAGGTGTCCAACTTGCGCTTTAGATCACGCACAACATCTTCTCCTTTTCCCCATAACACAATCTACCTTTTTTAAACTAATATGCGCACGAATGAGAACTTATCAGCAGCAGCTAGTTTGCAGTGAACAGTAGCAAAACTGTGCCTAGAGTCAAAGGAAAAGAAAAAAGAAGAAAACAAAACCTAAAGCAAGTAATGAACAATTTAGAGTAACATGGAGACAAACTGGTACTAATAATAGCATGATGCAATCAATCACCTGGAACGATGCCAGAAACTTGTGCAAAATTGCAATATCATAGCAAGAAATAAAAATGATCAGTAGAGTATTTTATCCAGATATATTGAACTTTCACTATCACAATTAGCGTTATCTAATATTATCTAAACAATCAAATTATATGTGAGAAAGACAAGTTAACCTATTGTATGTCTATGTCGGATTGCACAAGTCCATGTCGGATTTATTTGTCGATGACGCCACAATGAAACTCATATTACTTCTTTCAAGACCAATCATGCATGGTTCTCTTCCCAGTCTCAACATGCATTATCAAATAATTCAGTTGGCAATCAAGAATGAAGCTTATAGAGAAATAATCTCAATGAGAAGATGTTGTTGCATGAAATAAGATAGTTAATAAAACCATAGTTAATGCTTAAATAGAACACAAAAATGAACATATTAAAATCCATCATTTCAAAGAAGGAATAAAGAAAAATAGAACTGGAAAAGCTTCCTCCACTGATTGATCTCTGCTGGCTGCTGTGTTCTCATCTGCTCCAGCCTTATTTCCTATGTCTCCCTCTATTCAGCTGAGTTGTCCAGTGAAAAAGATGCCTCTTTTGTTGTCGTAGTTTTCCTTTTATTGTTTTTTGAAATCTTGGTGTCTAAATTAGTTATATTTCTATGCAAATCTTCCAACCAATCTTTTCCAAACTTCCATATTTTTGTAGATATCAAAATTCACTTATCGTGTGCATCTGTTTGATCCCGAAATCATTCGGATCTTGAGGCAAGTCAAGCTTCTTCGCAACACCCGCCAAGCTCGGGTTGGGTTAGATGTCTGGCTTGCTATTCTTCATTTTGTATGTTCTTCCTTAGCTAAATAATGAACAAAACTTCATTGGAAATTAATTAATAAAAGGTTCTATTGTAAAATAAGATTTGAATGGTGTATGTAACTTACATACCATGAATTGTAGGGGTGGTGATATGTAGAGTGGGAGGATAAACAAGGAATTCTAAATGCTTGAATGCAATGCTAGAGATTAAATAGTGATTTTCTTTCTGCCTTTTTGAAGCTCTCTTGTTCTGCTACTTGTTATTTGTTTTTCTTCATCACTTTAGTGTTTGCTTTTGTTACCAGGTTATTAGTCAGAGGTGTAGGCATTTGTGGGAGTTTATACATGGGTTCTAGGTGAGTGAGGTGCGTTTCTGTTATGAATTAAAATCGGTTAGGCACTTTAGAATGGTACTTGGTGCCCTGGTACAATATGAGTCACGTTGTTATGTAGTATGCTGGTACATGTTGTCATGACCTGATCCGGATCCCAAAAATACGACGTAAGCCACCCGAGAAAAATCATAATATACCATATACTAATCTCAAATTTTAATAATAACATCCATCATCATTTCATTAATTTAAAACTTCTGGAATGTCTACAACCACCGTATGCTACATAATACAATCTGAAGCAACTAATATGTCATTAAATTTAGACCTATGAATATTAAGAAAAGATAAGGAAAATCTAATATTAATCCATAAGGAAACCCCTTGTTAAATCATCTGAGTTGAGCCGAATGCCCATGAAGTCATATAAATCAATAATATGAACAATATAAAAATATTGTGATGTAAAATGGGTCCGCAGGTCCGACAACCCATGAGAAGGCCCAAGGAGCCCTAACCGAATGCTCTTCTATACCTATAATGATTACCCAAACAAGATTATTAATGTCACTTTAACACGGTTGATGTTTTCCAAAGAGAGTTAATGACCGCCATGTTCTAGAGAAAGCATGCATGTGGCGGCTGGAGTTATTCCAAAACATTGTTAATTATCAGTTGGTTCCATGGCTTAGCCGAAGGGATCTCGTTGAACAGTTTGGCTGATGGAAGACCTCTTTTAGTTGTTTGTTCCTTGTTCTTCTATTTAAAGAAGTATAAGATCAAGGCTTAGGTAGGCTGCGTCTAGTTGAATCAAGTGAGTTAATATCCTTAAGAGTAGTTAGTCATGAGTTGGTTGACTAATTTCCTAAGCTTAGGTTGAAGGATTCTTTAAAAGACTACCAAAAGTGAGTGAGTTCTTTTGAACGGTTGGTGATATCCCTACTTTTGTCATTGTCTTTTTCAATTTACCATTATCAATATAAATTTCATTATTTTTTCGGTAAGGATCTACATTATATGTTCAAGCCAACAATATATCAAGAGGTTATGATCAACGACAACCATATATGGAAGGAGACCCGAGAATCTAATATTAGATAACATGAAAACCTAATCTATGAATCCTAACGCAATTGAGGTCTTAAAACACTATGAGAATTTCAACAACATTTTCATGGACTTTATTCACCACTATAACCAAAGGTCAATGTATTTATTCTCCTATTTGGGTGAGTGAATGACACAAGCTTACCCGACATCCAAGATTGTACATGCAAACACCTTCACCTAGTCATCGTGGCATGACCATGTACCGATCAATGCCCCCTGTTGATATCTTCCAATATTACAATACATTGATTACATGGTATAAGTATTCTACCACAAATCAATGACCTCAAAAACCTCTAGGATATGGAAATCGGTGTTGGAAAACTATAGATTACATCATGGCTTTGTAGGTTTCGTATTCTTCGATATCATGGTATCTTCATATAATCTCTTTTACATTAATCTTATAACATGAGTAAAGGAATAATTCCAGAATTCAAACTCCAAGAATAATGAACAAGAATTATAACACCAAAGCTTAGCTAGCAATCTTCTAGTGTAATGTTCAAATGCTGGGTCAAATGCCATAAACACAGGTATGGTGTTCGAACAACGTTCGAATGCCACAGACATGAAGTAGTGGTTTTATTTTCCAACGAGTAAAAGTCCAACATAATCAAAAGATATGGACTTAAATGAATAAAGAATTAGACAACAATTTTGAACTCCAGAATTCAAGAAAGAATTAGAAATAAAAGTTGGAATTCAAAATTCAAAACTGAAACTTGAAAACTGAACAAATTGTCAAGAATAGGCCACTAGTGTTGGAACGTTGTCCTTAAATGCCAGACAATAATAGGCAAATTAGTTTGATTACAGATAATTCATGCAAATGCTTGAAATATACAATGAATACATGGGTTATATGCTCAAACACTATTACATGACCAAATAAGTACATGAAATTTAAGTGTAAACGATTCGATTTCAGGGTCATTTCTACTTTCATGCCATTTTCTCTTATCTTTCCTTAAATTCGTTACTATTGTTAAATTCTACTAATGAATTAACATGTAATTCAAATTTATACAATTTTGAGACTATCTTAAACTTTATCTCTCAAAATGAAAAACGATCAGAAAAAAAGGCCACTTTTCTCAAAGAAAAATAACTTACATGACAGAGAACAAGAACCTTAATCAAAGGATTATGAACTATGTCTTATACCCAAAGAAGAGTAAGTTCAATCAACTTACTCTCCCTTTTGACTTCCTGAATTCCCTTGTCTTTCTTTTCTTCTTGTTTTAAAAATATAAGATGGCTCGGAGTAAGCATTACACTTTGGCTATGTCCATTAAGCAAGCAGCACAATGCTGCTTTAATCCACTCCTGGTGAAGAAGATTGTGAAAGATGGTTGTTCTTGGCTTTGGGACACCATTCATGTTCGTGTTCATGTTAGGTGCTTGGACTTGTGTTCTTTGTTGACAAGTTGTAAGTTATTCATGTTTGTGGTAGGTAGCTTGGACTTGTGTTATTAGTTGACAAGTTGTAAGTTTAGTTTAACTTGTGAACTTCTATCCTTTGTTTCATTCTATCAACAGGAATTGCTGTCTTCTTGCAACTAATGTTGACCTTTCTTGTGTTCTAAGCAATCCTAGATGATATGACTGATTTAGACTCTGAGAGAGTCTGCTAAGGCTAAGATAGGATCAATGCCCCCCTTTCTTGTGAAAGTTTGAATTTGGGGAAATGGATGCCTATATTTTTTATTGACCTTATTTGACTCTATAATCTAGGCAAAGTCTGGTTTATTTATGCTTATTCACAAAAAATAGTTGCACACCAAGGTGATTCATTATGCTAAATATATTAAGCTATTACTCAAATGTTGTAGTTGCACCTTTAGTTCTTAGGCTTAGAATGGGTGATGTGATAAGGAACCTTAGAAATAAGGAGCGGTGCGAGGCTGTAATTTAGTTGCAAACTCTCTCTAAGTGAAGGCAACCTTGATAGTTCTTGTAGAAACTCTTCTTCAAACTTTTGAACAATTAGAATATCTTCAATTTTCATTTCTTTATTAATACAATCAGTATTAAAAGCAAGAAAGCCTTGACATCCATTTTGTAGAAGATGATAAGCATGAATTGCTGGTACTAAAGGAGATGAGCACCCTCCTCTATTACCCATAAATATAAGGGTGAACTATGTGGAATGGAAAAGGTGATTTCAAAATCTTGCTTTTCTCAAAGAAGCAGATCTACAAGAAGCTCATAATTTGCAAGTTTCACAAGTCATGACAGAAAGACTAGATTAGTTAGGAGTGAACCTATTGAACTGGCCACATTTAACATAGTTTAGAGGCTTAGGTCTTCTTATCAAGTGTTTTATAGAGTTGGCAGAGACAATAATGTGCTGAACCAGGGTTAATAAGCACATTCGCTTGTGTATGAAAATTTGTAAGGGTAGCTTCTATAACTGATTTGGAAGCTTTGACATCTTGTTTTGTGATAGCAAACACCCTGCCTTAGATGTTAGGCTTTTGTTGCTGTGATGTTTTTGGGGGAAACGGACAACCTTTTTACAAATCTCTCCTTGCCACTTGTAAAACAAGCCCACCTTCTTATTGCAAGGTCGTGACCCATGATTACTACAGTACACACTGTTGATTTGGATGTCAGACATGGTTGGATTGTTTTGCACTTCATGACTAAGTTCACTATCTCTAGGAGCCATTTTTCCAATATTGCCACTTATTTGTCTTTTGTTTTTCCAATTTACATTTTGATCTGTTTAACGACAGCAAGTCCTCCTTCAACTTCCTAGTTGATGATATGGACAGATCCAATACATCACCACTTGGCTGTCACTTCAATGATTTCAATTGCTTTCTAATTTCATCCTCAAGACCTTTCTTGAATTTCCCCAGCTTTTTAGCTTCATATGAAATCAAATGTGGCAAATGTAGCCAAGTGAGTAAATTTCACCTATATTGAGAAACAATTTTACCATATTGCCTCAACTGTTTAAATTCATCATTTTTTTTCTCCCTAAAAATTCTCGGTAACAATTCTCATTGAAAACCTCAAGGATTTCTCCCAAGTTATAACTCTATTTTCTTGACTTAGTATCTGTTTTAATTGCTGAGCAATGCTCTGGTCACCATCATGCCTATATGAAGTTAAACTAACCTTCTCATCCATAGTGTTTCCAATGGCGTCAAATATTTTTTCTATTTTCCTCATATAGCTCTCTGCTTTTGTAGGATTGGGTATCCAGGGAATTTAGGTGGGTTCTAATGCGTAACCTTCTGAAAGTACTTTTGCCCCCATTGCTATTTTTAACCTCAACTTTTCTAGGTTGAGTAATGGCATATCTGTTGCATGATATTTTCCATAAGGTTTAGACCCTATAAACACCCTCAACCCTGATAGGATCCTTGACACCTCTTCGTCTGACAGCTTGTCACCCTACATCACAAGATACATAAATTTTGAAACTGTCCCCAAATCAACGAACTTCACATGGTAAAATCCTAAATTCATGTTATGATACTACAACTATCACATGCCGAGACAAAATGGTGATAGTTGATAGGAAATGAAGTTTAGTGGAAGAGGTTTTTAGATGTGTTTTGTTCTAGAGTAGTTTCTCTTTCTAAAATGGGTCTGTTAGGCTTGTTTAGTACTTCTCTTGAGGTGCAATCTCAGTGATGATCTTTTTGGATGTCTCTAATTTATTCTAGAACATCACTGTTGTCTTGTTCTTTAAAAAATCTTTTGTGTTGTGAAGGGATGTGCATAATTTTGATGACCACTAGACATTGCTCTTACTCTGCTTTCCAAATTACCTACAAATGCAAAGACTTGTTATTCTTCATTTCTGCTTAGAGGTAATCCCCCAACACCAGATTGACCTTCTTGTTTGGGGACACCATTTACTTCATTCTTGTCCTAACAGTCTAATTGAAAGCTTAAACCGCTAGACCACATTTGCTCTCCCACTTTGTCTTTACATAAATAAGTTGGGTCTCTTAATTATGCCGTGCTTTGACCTGAGTTCCCACGTTAACTTTTCTCCGCCTGCATCCCAAGAAACTAGTTTTTACCAATGGAAAATCAGTTTCACCCCTTTCATTCAATCCTGATGTAGAGTTTGCGAGTTTGGTGTTTGCTCAGTTATCTTTCAATAGGAGATGTGAATCGAAGGACCGAGGAGGGCAACCTGTTGATCAAATAGACTGCAGTGGAGAAAGTCTCAAGCCAGGGCGATGAATAAGATAAGAGGCCAATCAATAGCATGAAATCAAAGTATCCATGTATGAAAAAAAGCTCTCTTTGTAAGCAGTTTAGATAGAGTAGCTTTTCACGGTCTTGCTATCAGACTTGTCTAAAGTATGATTCATTTTTAGTATCAAGTAACTGAGCCAACTTTGATGCTTTTGTGATAAGAAACATCATTTTCAAATGATGCTATTAGTTTTTAAAGCGTGATTCCCAAATTCCTCACTTTGTATTGGCTGCTGAATTCAAGAACCTAAACAATTGAATTGAGTGACCTGTGATCAGTTAAAGGGTAGGCCCTTTAATAATTGACTCACATTTTCTTGAGCCTCCTCCTATATGTCCCTTGATCCCTCATTAAAATTATCCATTGTTATTTGTTAGTTCAAGCAGATTTTCCATTTCATATGCTTGTTAGCTCACGCCTAAAGGTTGGTAAGTTCATCTATCCACACAGTTGTCTATGCTCTAGTAGAAGATTTTGAAGCTACTTCAAAATCCAAGAATAGAATATCTGTATCAGTTGTTACTTGTATCAATGTTGGTCATATCAAATGACATGTATCAGAATCAAATGTATCATTTGTTATTTTTTTATGAATAGAAACCCGGAGGACAAATATTGGCTCATGTATCGCGATATATCATTTATATGATGCCATATCACAATTTTGTCTTGATATTAAAAAAATTGTAACGAGGAGGGTCAATATTGTTATATATCGGCTGATTTTTCGTATTGGACAGTATTTTATTCCATGAAAGAACTTGCATCTGCTGGTTGCACTCCGTGTTTTGAACCAACTGTCCGCCTTAGTGGCTTTGCTATACTGCTTCTCACCATTAATTCAGCTTCATCTTGGTTCTTGCAATAGAGTTGAGTTCATCTGAAAACCTTGGTAGTCCAATCACTAGTCAGTAGATACTCATTGACTCTAAAGTTTTGCAATAGAAATATGAATGATAGTCATGCACTTTTAGTGGTGGAAAATGTTATTGTCTACTGCTCAGTTTAGAGCTATGATATATGTATAAACCCAATCTAGCTTAATAAAGCAATGATACCGCTCTTGCTCTATGAATTTGCATCACCGTTACCACCTGGCATATAACAATCGATGTCAATCTTATCCTAAAGAACTCTTATTTAGACAACTTAATTTAATGTTTTTCCTAATCTCTTTTTAAGTCTATCCAATTTCTTTCTAGCTCCTTAACAGGATAGAAAAGAAGAGCTACTTTCTGGAGCAGTTCTATTATCCGCTACTGTTAGCTCTTGAGGGAGAAATGCCATGAAAGTAGCATGTTGAGCTATTGTATAGCTCCTGTCCGTAAGCTAACCAATGCCCCTATTCCCTTAGATAAATATGGATGAGGCCTTACTGTTGCTCAAAAGGAACCCTGCTAAAATCCATTTTAAACCAAGGGTTGCAGTCCCTTGAAGGGTATAAGCTGAAGGCAAACTTTCCTAGGTTCTAAGAGAAATTAAAAGGAAAAATGATAGCAATGTTCTATAACTAGAGGAGAACTCGCATTATTAATAAAGACAAGACCGATGGACCAGGATAACAGATTGTAAGGAGAAAGACTATAATACTTAAATTGATGAAAACTATTTCACAATGTCAAACTCTGTCCAAAGGCACTCCAACTCTTAGCACTCCAATGGATGGCTTGCCTTTGCTACTTGACTGTCACCATGAAGTTTGTTCTCTAACCTTGTGACTTTGGCCTCTAGTCAGACACCCTTAATAGAGGGTTGACAATAGTAGAGTTGCATGGTAAGACATACCAACGCCAACATTGTGAGAAGGTCCTGCAGATATATAGCGGGGTGAATTTGAAGCTTATTTTCTTAAAAGAGCTTTTTAGCCACTATCCTTGTGGAAGACCTTTTTGGGCTAGAATTTCCATCAATGGAAGTCGAGTTCTAGCAGTAAATGAGAATAGGGGAATCAAAAGATGAATTATTTAACCAAGAGAAATGATAGGGGAATTGCCTTAACGTATCGAGCAATGAAGGTGCAATACAGATTATTAGGGGACAATCTTCAATTGTTAGTTTAGTCCACCACTTCTAAGGTTGCAATTTATGGATGCTATTGAAACCTATTGAGGGAGAAAATCTATTCAATCTCTTGCACCAATCTTGATTACGGATAATAAGCCAATTAAAAATTGAACTAAGCTTGCAACCTATCTATCTGGCATGGTTAAGTGATTTAAATTGATCATTAGATGGATTCCCAAAGCTTCTTATGACCTCGCTTTGGATAGTTCGCTTTGCTTGAGAAAGATCCCATTTTCTTTACTGAATCCATCAATAATCCTAGACCTCAGAAACCTTCGTAACGAAAGCATCATTCCTTGGATTTCTCGATTGCAAATAAAACCACCTTAGATTGCAGGGCCACTACATTAGCAGCTAGCGGATGAGAGAAATCGAGCTACACCTTCGATAGCTTGAGCAGATTTTGAAGAAGTCATCCTCTATCAAAGCCATTGTTAGCTTGCTACTTTCAGGTTAACCCATACAATCAGTTAAGCTTTCACTTCAATGGAGATAAAACTCCTTTTGATGACTCCCATGGTGACACACTAGATACAGTGGGAAAGACAAGAATTTAATTTTTTTTTTTTCTAGAAAAAGGTTGACCATATTTTATATCTTGATTCAGAAGATCACTTTTAGAATGGATGCATCTCAAACTCTTGCTTTTTGCATAGATGTGTGAGAAGTTTTAATATAAAATTATGCTGATATCTATCTACAAGTCGAGGATGGACATTATAACATTTTTAATCCACAAGGTAAGCATTGAATTAACCCAAAATGAGTTGGAATATGCTCCTGGATTATAGAGGGGTTTCCCCATCTGTGAACCTTTCATATCATCAAATGGTTATGCTTATGTGTGAAAACATGTGTACATACAATCAAGAAATAGCCTTTCAGAAACAAATATTTACAGTGGAATTATAGAATCAATTACTAGCAATGCTTTCAAAGCAAGTAGCTTAACTTAGCAATGCTTTTATTAGCCCGAGAGCGCTCAATGAGGTGCATAATGTAAAAAGTACAGATTTTGCATGTTGATTTAAACGTTCATCAACTCAATTTTTTCCATTGCACTAGAATTCAATTTAATTGCGAGGGTAGGTCTTGAAGGAAGGGACTAGGAGGAAAGGGGATTGGAGCTGTGTTTACATTATCTAGTGTTTTGATTTAGTGACAAACTTCTTTTTAACCCAAAAGGGAGTAAGTTTGGATTAAGGTTTAGGCATTTTTGTGTCTGGTCAGGTTAGGTGTAGTGGACAAATAGTTGACTGCTAACGAAATGCTTACACCCAATGTTGTTAAAATACCCTGTGTCTTCCTTGTGCTATTCAATGAATAATTGATGTGATATCCGCTTTGGGCAATCACCACTGCACATAATTAGTGCTGCGGGTGTTATAGAAGGTTCTGGTCTGATTCTTGCCATTGCTGTGGATGAGAAAGAAGTGGCCGTAGCTCTAGAATTTGTAGTTTAGTTTACGGGGCACTGGCTGCAATTGAATTAGCTGTAGGCCTCTCAACTCTTGTAAAGGGGCATAAGCACTTTGCTTTCTGGGGAATGAAATTGACTCCCTTGCATTTGTGTTAGCATTATATAATCTCCTCTAATAGCCTAGGAAAGAACAAGGACCAAGTGAACCTCAGGAAATATGGCAAGCAAATAGTCATATGGGATATAGGTATTGTCGAACAAGGAGGACATTTACTCTAAAAGCAATTGTGACCTTTACCTTTCATTTTGACTGACACACTTCTATTAGGACCAATATATGATAGGCCAAGGGGATGTGCTCATTTGACTACTCATTAGAGGCTCGATTGTTGTAATAAATATGTCCTTGACCTATCCAAGACTGATTGATCTTAAGATGATCTTCGCTTACTCTCAAGTAACCCATAAGAATTTGGTGATTATGGGTATGTTCAATTTGGTGAAGCAGTTAGGTCCCAAATTAGGCAAGTAGGAAATCCCTCTATTCCATTTGAAGAATGTTTCCCCTAAGGTTGGTGGTCTCCATGTGTCATGTCAGGCAACCACTAAGATTTTTCCCACTATTTCCCCCTTTTCCTTTCATGCTATGTTATTGTCGCAAAGACTGCATTTTACTGGAGAACCAGTAATTACTTTTGCTACAGAAAAGGGTTCTGATACAAAACGCTGTTTTTTTCATGTTCTCACTACAGTTAAACAATCTTATTTGTATAGGATAACTATAAAGCTCTGGAGTTCTTTATAACATTGTAAAGTGGTATTGAGAAAGCTCAAGGGACACTGGTTTGCTTCAAGAGAGAGAGTGAGAGAGCAAGGAGAGTGTCGCTGGCAGTGATGATGTTGGAGGGGTTAATTTCTTTTGTTCTTTCTTTTTCTTTTTGTTGGAATAGATTTTATTCTTTCATGGTATTGTGATTGTTGTCATGATTTTTTTTAAAGACATCTGAATTGTTATTTGGTGGCCCTTTAATTTCTATTTCAGCTTTTCCAGCACACAGGATGCCAAAATTAGGCTGGTCAGCTGGAGTTTGGCCATCTTAAAAAATTGTGCTCAATAAAAAAATGAGAATAGTAAAAGGAAAAGCTAAGATTGTGAATAAAACGGAACTTCTTTTGTATTTTTCATTTATATCAATAATTGCTATTCTGAACCATTATCTGTTCTCCTCATATCTCTTGCATGCCTCCTATTCCTTTGATGATAACTTCACATGTTTTTGGCTTCTTTGATGACTTTTGTAGGCCCCTGGAAAGAGTGAGAAAGATGTGCCATCTGAAACAATGGTCCGTAAATCTGGTTATCTCTGTTTGTTCCTTTATTTGTCTTGGTCTATTTGCTACTAAAGCATTAACATCAACTTTTGCTCCCTCTGGCAGTGCAGAAAGAAATCATAAAAAAAATTTAAAAAAGAAACAGCAAAGGAAGCTGCTGGGATTGAATTAAGTGAATAAACTCTGTATTATGCTTAGAACTTTTGCTGCTGTGAATGATACTAATTCTGTATTGCCGTGAAAGTATGTTGGACCTTGGCGAAAGAATAATCCATAGATTGATTCCTGGAAGGAGGGGTTTGGGTTCTGTTTTTCATGCTTGTTCTGTGCTTGAATCGATATCTTTCTGCTTGGGTGACATACTGATGTCCCTTAGTGTCTGTTTAAAATTGGTTTTCTTACTGATCAAGGGAAAAAAATGGGATTGGAAGATATCAGGGGATTGAAAAAAAAAGGGACATACTGATGTCCCTTGGTGTCTCAAAGATCCTCATCAGAGGATAGTTACAAAGCTGGCTAAATGTCTGCGAAGTCAGATATCAGTACCCTTCCTCTCCCACCCCCTAAAAAAAGGGGAAAAATCTCTCTGTGAATGTCCCTAAACCTCAAAGATGAACTAAAGCTAACCAAAAACAAAGAACTGATCTCTCTAGAAAACCACTCCTGGCTACTTTCATTTGGCTGGGATTGGAAGTTGGTTTTACAATTTTTTTTTAGTATATTTTGACCTTTCATTCACAAGACTTTGCATGCTCTATACTTTTGAAATATGAGCAACATATTTCATTGATGCTTTCTAAGGACGACCTAATAACAGACTCTTTCATGCTAATAACTCAAATACCCGGCAATCTCCGACTTAAATGATTTAGGAGGCTCATGCTATCTTGAGATCTCGGAACCGGACCGGAGTCTGAAGGCTTTAAATCAGACGAGTGGGAAGAAGATGAGCAGCAGATCCATAACCAGGCCCTTCGAATTGTCCCCCTGTGATCAACATTAATAGAGAAACTAAAAATAAAATTGATCAACCATGGAGGAAGTCTCTTATAGTTAAGGTTCTGGGTAAGACAGTAGAATCCAAATTAAGTGTTCTGAAAGTGGTAACTGCTTGAGGTGAATTGATTACTCTAGTCGAGGGAGAAGCTCGTCTTCACTGCATCCTGCATCCTTTATGAGTCAAAGCACCTATTCCAAGACAGTAACAAAAACAACAAAGCCATAACTCCTATCAAGTAGGTTCGGCCATATAAACCAACAATTGTTATTCCTTGATTAAGTGCTATATCATCCCAAAATTACATCTATGTTCCTTTAAGGCAAAGCTGCCATCTGGTTTCAAGGGCGTCTCATTCAACAAATACAAAATTTGTATGAAATTCTTTAAGGTGATATTTGTAAACAATTTGGTAATAGAGCATTTCTGGGCATTGTTGAAGAATTTAATAAACTTCAGCATACTGGTACCCTTGAAGATTATCAAGTGAAAATTCGAGGAGTTGAGAGTCTTGATGCTTCAGCAAAACCATGGTTTATTTGCATCATAATTGATCTCTAGCTTTTTTAGTGGATTAAAGAAATAATTAAGAGATACAGTAAAGATTCATGAACCCTGTCTTTCTATCCCTACCCTTTCAATTGGAATAATCTATTGAATTTTTGATGAAAAGCACAAACCATATTTCAGGCCCACCTACAGAATCTAGTACAAGAAACCTACCATGCACCGAACTTGTTGCTCCAAAACCAGTAAACACCAACACTTTTCTACCTCCAAACCTCAAAAAAGAGCCTTGGGGACTCTTGCTACAGTTGTAGTGAGAATTTCTCTCCTGGACATAGTTATACTAACAGGCAATCGAAAGGCATTTTGGCTGAAATTCACTCTGCTGAAATAGAACTTGAGTTTTGGCCGGATGAGGCGCTTATTCCTGAAGAAGAATCTTCTGAGATATCAGTTAATGCCTTGTGTGTTTCCCCATCACATAATGGCATCTTGTTCAATGGCTACACAATACACACTAAAACAACCTTCCTCATCCTTGTTGATAGTGGTAGCTTGTATAGTTTCTTAGATCCCAAAATTGTCACCTACTTAAAAGTCCGTATTTAAAATGTCACATAATTAGATCAGAACACAGTGAAGTTGGAAACTAGTGACAAGCAGCGAAAAGCACGCAATGGGATTCAGCAGAAGAATGCAGTAGCACTTCATTGACAGCAAAACCAGTACCATAACATATTCAATAACTACCTAGGAATAGGATACTTGTATATTTAGCTATAACCATAACATGAATCAGTTGTATAATCTGTTAGTCAGTTGAAGCATCCGTTAAGTTAGGTGAAAGTAAATATAATCAGCAACCTAGTCCAGAGAGCATTATGAATGACTTGAATACAGAATTTCCATCCTTCCTCTTTCTATTACCTCTCATCACCCTTCTATTTCTTGTCTCCTTTCTCTTACTAGTCAATTTTTTGGATACTTAGCAAACCAGTGATGAATCCTTACATAATGTAAGGAATAGTAACAAATGACAATAAGAATGATGAGTGATTCTAGATGCCATCACTTTCTTTGGCAAATGCAAGGTCAGTCCTTTGAGGCTGAATCTAGACTTCTTCAAATTGGCTAATAAGACATTGTTATCGGTGTTGATTGATTAAGCCAATATAGCATATTTGTCTTTGACTTCTCTAAACTGACCTTGTCCTTTAACATGATTGCAAGAGTGGAATTGAAAAGGACTATTGGGCCAGCTTCCTTGGCTACCATATCAAGTACGACTTCACAAAAATGGTTCCAAAGTTGTTAAAACTGCTTAGCCGCCATCTTCAGTCAGTGACACTGAAGTTTGGGTATCTACTACTACTACTACTACTACTATTCAAGAATGACTTAGTGAATTTGTCGATGCCTTATTCTATCTTGTCTGCCTTTACAAAGATTTCATGATCAACATATACTAGTAGAACCAAATGCTCTATCTGTGAATTTGTGGCCTTCTTGAATAACTCATATATAGAAAGATGAAATTGGAAACAAGTTCACAAAATGCTTCATTCATCTATTATCTGGCCAAGTTCTAGCCCTTTTTCTTTTCCTATGCTTTTGGCTAAAAAGAGAGATCGCCTTGGTGATATGTGTGAGCTGGAGACAGCTGAACGATCTCAAAATATTGATGACTTGTTTGATGAATTACATGTTGCATTTTTGGTTATCTAAATTTTGTTTGTGGTCATGTCATTTGAACTCACAGATGCACCTGCAACATTTTAGTCCCTCATGAATCTCAAAATTTTGATGACTTGTTGGATGAATTACATGGTACATTTTTTTTTTATCTAAATCTTATTTGTAGTCATGCTATTTGGACTCACAAATGAACCAGCAACTTTTCAATCCCTTGTGAGTAACATCTGTTAATCCCATCTTCGAAAAATTGTACTGGTTTTCTTCTATGTTGCATTGGTCTTTGTTCAACACTTGAACTGCATGTCTCCTACCTTAGAATTGTCCTCACTATTCTAAGACTGAACCACCTTTATTCTAAGCAGTCCAAATTTTCTTGTGGCCAACAGCTGATAAAGTACCTAGGCCACATTATTTCTGGGTTTGGAGTTCCCACTGACCTTGAAAAAATCACACTATCATTTTCCAGCCAACACCTAAAATGCCATGGGCCTGGCATGGATTTTTTAGAATCACAAGTTATTGGAAGCTCATTACCGACTCTTATTTATTTCTCAACCATTGACTGCTTGTAGAAGCAAAAATGAGGCAGTATCTTCAACATCATCTATTATCATCAAAACCGATCAAGAAAGCTTAAAGCATCTTTTGGAGCAAAATTTTACCTCCGTACTGCAGCATAAGAGCTTAATTAAATTCCTAGGGCTAGAACACACTATCCAGCAAAAAAAAAAAAAAAAANCAAAACCGATCAAGAAAGCTTAAAGCATCTTTTGGAGCAAAATTTTACCTCCGTACTGCAGCATAAGAGCTTAATTAAATTCCTAGGGCTAGAACACACTATCCAGCAAAAAAAAAAAAAAAAAAAAAGGAGTGAAAAGCATGGTTTTTGATGCCCTATTGAGATTATATGAAGAAGATGACTGCCATGCCTTATCTTCTATTGTTCCTGCGTGGATTCAAGATGTTGTAAAAAGCTATCTGGGTGACTCTATAACTTCAAACTTGCTAATTTTACACTTGGTTGATCCAACGAGCAGGCCTTCATTTTCCTATATCTATCCGGTTTCAACAGAATTGCATTGGTTCTAACACTCATTTGGGAACGGATTGATTGTAACATTTTATATTTTAGCTGTGCTAGGACATGTCTAGTGACCATATAAAAGAGAGGATCGACTATTTTATTTGCCTGGTTTACATAGCCAAGTTCTCGAGTATGTGGTCTCTTGTGAATTTTCCCAACAGCTTAAGCTTGGAGATGGGCCTTTGCACTGTGGTGGGGTTGTCATCAGTTGTATAACTTGGTAGTAACTTGTTCAAACATGGAAACATCTTGCATAATGCATGTTAAAATTGTATACAATAGACCCAAAATTATCTGACATTTCCCTTGACCGTGTCCTAGTGGGAGCCTTCTTAAGTTGGTGTCATGTGACTAAGGATTTTATTGAAAATTTTTCGTCTTCAAATGGCAAGAATGCTATCCTTGTCGTCTTCATTAGTTTTACAAAATATGCCCAGTTCTTACGCCTATCTCATCCTCTCTCATAAACTAACCCTCTTTCTTGGCAACATTGTGATACTTCATGGCTTTCTTTCTTGCATTATCAAAGATAGAGACAAAATTTCCATACCTAACTGCATTTGTCTACAACCTACCAACCATAAACGGATGACCAACCCAAAGACTAAACCAAGCACTTGAATTCTAGGTTAGATGCATAACAAGCCATAAACCAAAACAATTGTCTCAATGGTTCTCCTTTGCCTGAGTGGCTGTACATTTCTACTTTCCACAATGCCATCAAAATGTCCCCATTTCAAGCCCTTTATGGCTGTTGCCTGCCACATTTACCACTAGACAAACCACAAGACACCCTAGTTGTGTCTGTTTACACATTTCTACATAATAGCATCTCTCTCAACTACATCAAGGAGCTGTTAATAATTTCGCAAAAATAAAATAAAAACTTTGACTGATAAGTGTAAATCTAATTGGGTGTTTGGGGTAGCAGATAGGGTATAGCTGAAATTACAACCCTTTTGATGGACTTAATTTGCACTAAGAAATCTCTCAACCTATTAGCAATATGTTATGGCCCTTTTCCAGTAGAATCTAGAGTGGGACAAGTGGCTTACTAGCTGCAACTTCCTTAGTGTAAGTTCTATCTAATTTTCCATGAGTCATTGCTCTAGAAGAAGATAAGCCTTACACACCATCCACAACCCACTCAACCTATTATGGATGATAATGACAACATGCTCATTGGCCTTTGAAGTTCTCAATATCCAAACCATCCAGGGAAATGGTCTTCCAGTGTTACAATGGCTGTAAACGTAGCCAATAATCTATCTAGTTGTCTGAAAATAACCTGACTGATGTAACTTCTCATTAGTTTTTGAAATAGAGTTCTACCTGGTTGCATCCTCTGATCCTTCTCATTTCCCCTCACACTTTCCTTATGTTTTGTCCTTTTCATTCATTTTCATTTCCTAATCTCCTTTATTCACCCGGTTACCTAATCTTCCCTTGTGATTAAAGGACCTAGAAACCTTCACATCATATGTGTGATGTCTACAGACCTAAGGGGTTGGTGTTTTAGGTTCGGGTAAGTTGGTGTTTGGGGGAATTGCTGTTGTGAGAAAATCATTTTTATGTTTCCTCCAGAACATGCATTCCATTTATTAGGAAATGATCAACGCTTATTTTATTCTCTTAAAGGTTTATTAGATACAGAAAATCTGCTGGATACTAGGTAAAACAATGAAAAAAAAATTAACAAAAATTTAAAACAGCACTAATCCCTTTTATTGATTTTCACATTCCATTTAAAAGCTAAAGGATTTTTACAAAACAAAAAGAGTGAAATTATCAGGCAACACACTTTCTTTTTCTCTCACTCCCCGGTCCCTCTTGTTAGTCATTTTGAATTTTTTTTTACTAGCCAAAGCTTCTCTCCCCCCTTTGCTGTTGTTTTGCAGACAAAAGCAATTATCCCCTTCAAAATCGAGAAAAAAAAGAGTGATGATGCAAACAAGCTTCATGGATCACGGGACAATGTGAATTATGTGGTACCAAATTATTAACCTAAGAGGTGGCGCATTAGTTTTATTACTGTTTCAAACTAAGTTTTTTGAATTAACAAAATTTTGATGCTATCAAATATCCACTGAATATACTAATTAAATACATTGGAATATAAATAGAATTTGAGTGTATTTATAAGGTATAGTCTTGCCTACCTTCTGTCCAAAAGTATAATTGAGAGTTGGAATCCATAAACTCTCCTCTTCTGTTTGGTAACAATCAAATTATGCAACAATATGATACCCTTTCTTTCAACTTAGCATTCCAACTTTAGAGATAGAGACTTTCAAGCTTTAACTGTTTTACTCTTCTAATAACCTAAACTCAATGATTTTCTCTTGAAGAAAATATAAACAAGGAGAAGCACAATGGTTAAACAATTTCTCTCGACCAAACATACAAGGTTTGATCACGAGGAAGACCAAGTGCTCTTTGTTTACTCTCTCAAGTAGCCTTGCTGTGTCTTCAAAGTGAGAAAACAGCTTAAATCGAAAGTTGAGGAAATCTATGAGATCATCCAAGTGCACAAGGCTCCAAAATTTTCAGATTTTAAAAATTTTGATGCTTTCCTGGCTTGCACAGCATATACTTGTCAGCACTAAAAAATTTAGCCTTGTCAAGCTATAAAAGGCACAATCAAATCCGATTTTTACTTGTAAGAATGATGAAAACAAATAATGTCATGTAGGCTTTTATCCTTCACAGACATGGCCTCTTTTTCAGAAATTTTCTAGCATTTAAGCGTCTTGTATAACACACATACTAAAACATGAAATCATTAATTTATTAGCCTTGTGAGACACTCATTAGCATAACAACTAAAATTAGCAAGTTATCTTGGATTTTCAAAATTTTCCAATTTTAGCCATTATTGCAGCTCCCAAATCAATGATGAACCAAATCAATTAGGAACCAAATATGGAAGAGCATTTTAAAGGGCTGGTTTGCATGAGTTTTTGGTCAATGGATTATATTTTGTTTGTCTAAGCATTTTTCAGTCCGCAGTTACACAGTGCCAGGTCTAAAAATATTAATATTATGATACAATCTTGTATCGAACACGTTAATTTGGCCCCACATAAAATGATCATATTTCATGATATGAACATTCTAATTCAAGGGATAAGGCAAGAAAGGTATATGGAGCGAAGATATAGGCTGTGTGGGCACTAGTCATATTATTCGTAAAATAGCTTGCTGAAAATATTTCAATTCATGTTATACTATTTTATTGAAAATAATTGTTAAAGTTCAATGTGAATATGTGGTATGAATATATATGTTGTCGCTCTGACAGTTTGCAACTTAATACCAATTTGTTGTTTAGTTCAATGATATTTGTGAACATAATGATCCAATGTTTGTTGACATTAAAATCTAATTATGAGCAAGTTTAATATCATCAAAATATTACTGAAACACTTGAGCTAACCAATTGCTCGCCAGCTGTGTTTGGGCAAATGGGAGTCTACAAGCAGATTTTGCATGGCCTGAGGGTTTATTGGACATATGTTGTGTAGGAATTATAAGTTTTGCAACTTGGGTGTGTGGAAACTTCTCAGACTCACCGGTCATGTTTGTGGATGCTGGGCCTCAGGCTATGGGCTTCTCAAAGGCGGTATGGTGATGGTGGCTAGGGCTTGCATGTTATGGAGATTGGTTGCATAAGTTCTAAAAAGCAGGTGGGTGGGGACTTCTATGGTGGGATGCAATTTTTTATCAGCAGTGGCAGCGGAAAAAAAAAAAAAAACTCTGGATTGCGATTTGGCAAGTTGACTCCACAATGTGTTTGTCTGCAAATTTGGCTAGGGTGGGGGTGGTGAAAGAGGAGCTACGTCCATCACTAACAACTCCTTACTTACATCTCAGCCTCCCATGCTCAAAGTACAATGCTCAAAATTGGAAATACATTTCAGAAATGGGAAGTTATTTTGGTGTAATTTAGCCCTTTTTCTCCGCCACCCTAATGATTGAGACTACTTAGAGGATCCATGAACTGAAGCAACAGAACTTGTATTTTATTTGTTAGTCTTGATATATCAACCGTGCTAGCAGTGTTTTTCATTGAAGGAGTGGAAGTTGATGAAGTAATAGTCGAGTTGTTGCCTCTACTGGATTTTGATTTTGAGTACTAGCCTTGCTTCGTTTGTTCCTGCTACAGCCATCTTCATCAGGACGTTTCCTG